>VMDO01000312.1:74741-246881 GCA_007922755.1 Pedetes capensis | reverse complement strand
TTCTTCTTCTTCTTCTCCTTCTCCTTCTCCTTCTTCTTCTCCTTCTCCTTCTTCTTCTTCTTCTTGGGACTAAGCTATGCTGCTAGTCCTAGAGTTTTTTTCCTACATGAAAGCGTTGCTATTATCTCCCATTCACTTCCATAATCATTAACTTCTGTCATATGGCCCTGGGGGTACCAAGGGACATTGGGGCTTACAACCTAATGCTACATTATTGTGTTCCTCAGATAGCTCTGGCTTTGGCTACTGGAAGCCCTTTCACTTAGCTCCTATGCCCCCATGACATATCCCAATCCATCTTCTTCTCAAGACTTTTCTAAATATGTATTTGATTTTTTTTTTTTTTTTGAGGCAGAATCTTGCTGTGTAGCCTAGGCTGGCCTCAAACCCACTGTGTAGACCAGGCTGGACGCAAACTCACATTGGTCCTCTCTCCTCAGCCTCCTGAGTGCTGGGATCATGAGCATGCCCCACCCCGCCCAGCCCCATATTTAAAATTCCTTTTTTTTGTTTTGTTTTGTGGTACTGGGGGTTGAACCCAGGGCTTTGTGCTCACATGCTCTGCAAGTGCTGGACCACTGAGCTGCACCCCCAGCCCATTTTTTACTTTTTTTGAGACACAGTCTTGCTAAATTACGCAGACTGCCTCTGGTCTCGAACTTGGGATCCTCCTGCCTCTGCCTCCTGAGCTGCTGGGATTACAGGCATGCGCCACCGTGCCCGGCCCCATATTTAAAATTCTTTAATTGTGGTAAAGAACACGTCCCTGAACTCACCCCCCTAACCGCTGTAAGCACACAGTAGGGTGACATCAAGCACATCCATGTAGCTGTGCAGCCATAGCCGCCATCCAACCACAGAAGTCTCCCCTATCCCCAGCCGGAACCTCTGTCCCCAGGAAACACTGACTCCCTGCCCCAACCCCCAGCAACCCCCATTTTATGTCCATCTCTGTGAATCTGGGGCCCTAGGGACCTCATCTATTACATGGTATCTGCTCTTTCATGACTGTCTCCTTCCCCTTAACATAAAGTCTGCCAGGTTTATGATGTTGTAGCAGATGTCAGAATTTCTGTCTTTTCAAGGCTGAATACTCCCAGGGATTCCTTAAACTCTGTGATGATAAGAAATATGTACTTGGAGCCAGGCGCAGTGGTGCATACCTATAATCCCAGTGACTCGGGGGGCAGAGGCAGGAGGATTGCAAGTTTGAGACCAGAGGCAGTTTGTGTAATTTAGCAAGACCCTATCTCAAAAAAGTAAAAAAATGGGCTGGGGTGCAGCTCAGTGGTGCAGCACTCGCAAAGCATGCAAGCACGAGGTCTGGGAGTTCTCGGAAGTTACTGCCCATATCTACAGCCTTTTGTTCTGGCCCAGAGCATTCTGATCTAGTGATCTTTTAAAGGAATTTGTGGAGTGGCGCCTGTAAGACACAATCCTAAGATAAGGGGGTCATTCAGGCTAACTCCGGGCACTTGGTCAGCCTGGAATTCAACCCTCATTACCCCCATTCCCAAAAAAAAGAAATATGTACTTGGTCTTTGCCCCTGGTTCCTGGCCACAGGCTCTGAAAACCCTTGCAATGCCTGGGCGATCCAAATGTTTTTGGGGGAGCTGATGAGGAGAGCAGCTTCAGGGTGAGGAACGCCAAAAGTCCAACCACTGCTTAGAAGTTTGGACTGTTTACCCTACCCCTGACTCCAGGGAGCGGACAGGTCTGCAGGCTGAGGTATTGACCAGTGGGCAGTGATCTACCGAATGGTGTCCTGCTAACGGAACATCAGCGGAAACTCCTGCAGGCTGAGGTTCAGAAAGCTCCGGCCAGGTGGACCCTGCCGAGGGCGCGGGCGCTCAGCTCTTCCGCTGGCCCTTGCGCCGTGTGCATTTCTCTCTCTGGGCTGAATCCTTGCTAATGGACCCATAACAGTAAGTAGGGCGCCTTCCTGAGCTTTGCGAGTCACTTTGGCAAATCATCCTGCCTGAAGCAGGGCAGGGGAACCCTAGATGGCTGGCTGGTCAGTCAGGAGGACCGGAGGTCCCAACTCATGACAGGTGTCTGTAGAGGGGTGTCCTGTGGCACCTGACCAACTCCAGGTGTTTGGTGTCAGTACTGAATCAGGTGGTCAGACCCTCCAGAGTGCCACAGCACTGGGGGCAAGGCAGACCCTGGGGAGGGTGCGGGCGCTCAGCTCTTCCGCTGGCCCTTGCGCCGCGTGCATTTCTCTCTCTGGGCTGAATCCTAGCTAATGGACCCATAACAGTAAGTAGGGCACCTTCCCGCGCTCTGCGAGTCACTTTAGCAAATCATCCAGCCTGAAGCAGGGCCGGGGAACCCTTGATGGCTGGCTGGTCAGTCAGGAAGACAGGAGGTCCCAACTCATGACAGGCATCTGCAGAGGGGTGTCCTGTGGCACCTGACCAGCTCCAGGTGTGCAGTGTTAGTACTGAATCAGGTTGTCAGACCCTCCAGGGAGCCACAGCACTGGGTGGAAACCCACACATTTGGGGTCAGGGATGCCTATTACTGCTCCCCTAGAACCTGCCTGTTCAGGAAGGTGCCGTTCAGGATGTCAGCAGATGGCTGTGCAGCTGAAGGGCTGTGCCGCCCCCAGTGCTGGGGTGGGCGAGCCAGGCCCTCCTTGGCTACAGTTCCAACGCTTCTCCTATGCAGCTGCCGTAAGGCAGAGAAGGTCGCCGAGAGGTGGGGCCCTGGGCCTTGGGGTGGGAAAGGCCCCAGAGGAGCGTCCTCCTCCAATCTCTGGCCTAGTGGGGGTGGCAGGTCCAGGTAGGCACAGCTGCAATCCTAGCTCACAGGTTCTTGCCCCGGCCTCGGGACTCCCACACTCCTCAGGGGCCCAGCTGACCCCCAGGCCTCACCGTGCCTTGGAATAGGCCGTAACTCAACTCGCAAAGTCAGAAACCAGAGCTGGCTTGAACGACGCAGGGTTAACTTCCTTTGAGGACTGAAGGGCTTCATCTAGGGGCGTCCCCCTCAGGCCATGCCATCCCCCAGGACCCTGCTGCCCAGCAGAAGAGCAGTCTGGAAAGCCCACCCAGACCCCTTCAGCAGCAGAGCAGCAGCCTGGGCTCAGTGGCAGCACAGTGTGGGCAAGGGCAGCCTGGTGGGCCCCGGCAGGCTACGGACCTCAGCACCACGTCGCTGCCATGGCTAGAAGGTGGAGGCACCGGTGTGCACTGAGCCCCGGGTTCCGACTCAGCTGCCCCAAGCCTGCACCCAGAAACGCCACCCCCCCGGGCCCCCAGTGCTGGGTTGAGGCAGTGACCTTTTGTCCTCGGCTCTCACGTGTGGGCTCTGCCTCCCCCCAGCCCACACAGGGCAGAGTAACTCGTAATTCCCAGGCCCGGTGCCTTCCCTGCTCCTCTGTCTCCCCAGGAGCCCCCAGGCCCAGGTGAAGGCCTGAGAGTTAAGCCCAGGCACAGCCTCTATCGGCTTCCAGTGCCTGTGGAGGGGTCAGACAGGGGCCCCCTGCGGCGGCGGTGTGGGAGCTGCCGGGGCTGAGCTGGGGCCAGGGTCAACTCTATTCCCCCACGGGCCAGGCCCCTGGGGCGAAACGTTGGCCCTGCCCTGCCTCTCTACAGTGTGGAGGGAGGGTCCCCTGAGAAGAAGGGTGCTTGGGCACCCCACAAGGAGCCAGGCATGGGATAGTGTTGTTGTTGTTAGGTGCCGTCGAGTCAGTATCTGACTCGGCGACCCTGCGTACAACAGGTGAAACACTGTCAGGGCTTCTCTGCTGTTCGTAGGGTTTGCAATGGCAGATTGATTTTTGGGAGTGGGTTGCCGGGTCCTTCTCCCAAATGGGATAATGGCAGGGCAGAATTAAGAGGTGGCGGCTGCCCTCCTCCCTCACCAGTGGCCTGGGACTCCTGGCACCCAGCCTGGCAGGCATCCTCCCCAAACATGAGGGTGTCCAGGGGAAGGCAGGGGCACAGATGGGGACCCCAGAGGGATGTGCGTGTGAGGGAGGAGAGACAGTGCACTTAGGAGCAGAGGTCTACACATTCTCCTGCCTCAGGCCCTGCCTGCCGCCATGGGCCCTGCAGGGCTCTGGGGCAGCAGGACCACGTGGGAGGCCGGCTCCCCCAGTGCCAGCGGTGACTGCGTGAGTCAGGGTTCACACGCCTGCCATGTACGGGACCCATCCAGGGGGACAGCAAGAAAGAGCAGGAAGGTGGGGGTGCACAGTGGGCCCGTGGTGGCTGCAGGACCCATGGCCAGGGACATCTGTGAGCCAAGTCCCGCAAACAGGGTGTGGTGGGGCAGCCCCAGGCAGAGCGTGGGTCCCTCTCCGTGTCCCCGCCCCACAGACCCTGCCACAGCCCCAATGTCCCTCCCTTGGACACAATCCCTTCCTTTCCCCGTCAGAAAGCTCACAGGACTCATGACTTCGGCACAAGGACACCATTTAATTGTTGGTACGGAGCATGAAACATTCACTGCCCGGGAAACTGGGTTTTAATTTAGTTCAGGAGATCAGCGGGCTCAGCCCTGGGCGCCAGGGCCCCTCTGGGGCTCAGGCCTTGGGAGGTGGCAGGGACCCAGCCCTGTCAGCAGGTGGCAGCAGGCTGCCCCGGCCTACAGACCAAGTGGAGGGCAGTCTTGGCAGCGACTTCTCAAGGCAGGGCCTGGTCACAGCGGCCTTTTTTCCAGGACACCCAGAGGCCAGGAATCAGAAGCGCCTCTGCCGGGCAGAGGTCAACAGCTCCAGCAGGGGGCGCCCTCCTGGGGTGCAGCCTGCTCCTCTCGGCTCCAGGCCCCACTAGGAACCAGGCCTCAGCTGTCTCCTGATCCTCTCCCTCCCCTGGGCTGAAGGGTGCAGGGCTGGCCTATAAGTGTCTGTGTTTCAGGCCCTGAGGGGCCACGTTGGGGTCCTGCTGCCTGGCGCTCTTGGGTAGCCTGAGAGCAGCTAAACTAGGCAGGGTGCTGGTGGGGCCCAGCACCATGGGGGCCTTGTTCCCACGGTGGCCACAGCAGGTGCCCACCTGGCCACGCTGGCCCCTGCGACTCCACCTCTGGCCTGGACAGCAGAAGCACGGTTGCCCGGGCGGTGCACTCCCACCTCCCAGACAGGGAGACCAGGCCAGAGAGAGGAGTAGTGATGGGTTGCTTTGGGTGGTTCCCGGAAATTAATCCTTCCTAAGCAGTCCCTGAGGTCCCAAGTTCGATTCCCAGCACCGAAAAAATGGGAGAAGGACGTGGCAATCCATTCCCAAGGCAATCCCGAAACAATCAGCCATTGAAAATCCTATGAGGGTTTTGAGTCGGACACAACTCGACGGCACCTAACAACAAAAATGCCTTCCCTAATTACCCCTAACTTTCCGGGGACAGATCCTGAGGCCTGCCCCAGCCAACTGGCCCTGCCTTGGGGGCCTCTTGGGCTCAGGGTAGGGGTGGTGCCCAGACCTGGCAGCCAAGTGGGCGTCACCAGCCTGTGTGTGAGCCACGTTCAGATCTGGCCCTGTGAGGTGGCGGGGACACGGTGTTCTTGGGGCCCAGCCATACGGTGCCCTGTCCCTCCTCTGCTGGGGCACTGGCAGCAGCCACAGCTGAGTCTCAGACCCTAACCAGCTCCCAGAAACATGTGATGCCCAGCACAGGCCCTTGCAGATGCCCTGGGCCTGCCTGGGGTCAGCAATGCAGGGCAGGAGGTGAGGCAGGATGGGCAGGGCCGCTGCCCTCGACAAGGAGACCGGAGCCCCTCCTGTGGAGCCTGGCCAGCTCAGGCCCCTGGCAGTGACAAGTGGGGACCTGACCCCCCCACAGGTTGTCTTGGACATACTCAACTCTGAACTCCCGCCCCTGAGCACAGGTGTGCGGCGGTGCCCAGGCATTCTGGGCATGTGTCCCCTGCCTCCGCACAGGGCTCCCCGGAGTTGTAGGCATGAGCTCTCCTCCCGTGGGGCTGTCCTGGTGGTCAGACCAGCTCCCACATTTGGAGCCCTTCCATCCACCTCTGTGCACCATGCTCCCCACCCCCAGCCTGGTACCCCACCCCATGCCAGCCTCTCCCTCCCTGGCCCTTGCTCTCAGATTCCCTCAGAATCTTAGAGGCCTGGGCACAGCCACACACCCGTGCTCAGGGGCGGGCGTTCAGAGTTGAGTATGTCCAAGACAACCTGTGGGGGGGTCAGGTCCCCACTTGTCACTGCCAGGGGCCTGAGCTGGCCAGGCTCCACAGGAGGGGCTCCAGTCTCCTCGTCCAGGGGTCTTTCTCCTGAGCCTCAGAGCTGTTCTCTGGTGTCACCTGGGCAAGGGACACCTAGGACATCCCTGAGGGGCACGCCGGTGCCAGGCAGGCCCTGACCCAGGGGGATGGGACCCAGGGGGATGGGACCAGCCAGGGGGCTGTGGAGACTGCGCTCTTGAATAGAAAACTAAGTGTTAGATGGGGAGGGGCTTGTCCCAGGATCTTGGGTCTAGGGCAGCAGGGTCAGGAGTGGACTTGAGTCTTTTTTTGTTTCTTTTTTTTTTTTTTTTTTTTTTTTTTTTTTTTTTTTTTTTGGTTCTGGGGGTTTAACCCAGGGCCTCACACATGCTAGGCAGGGAGTCAACCACTGAGATGAACCCTCGGTCCCTTTTTATTTTTATTTTAAGACAGAATTGCACCAAGTTGCACAGGCTGGCCTTCAACTCGCTGTGTAGACCAGGCAGCCTTGAACTCAGGATCTTCCCTCCTCAGCCTCCTCAGTACTTAGGATTTCAGGTGCACCCTGCACCTGGCCAGACCCAATCTTTTTTTTTTTTTTTTTTTTTTTTTTTTGTGGTACTAGGGGTTGAACCCAGGGCCTCGCACCTTCATCCTCTGCAAGTGCTGGACCACTGAGGTGCACCCTCAGCCCATTTTTTTTTACTTTTTTGACACAGGGTCTCACTAAGTTATGCAGACTGACTCTGGTCTCAAACTTGGGATCCTCCTGCCTCCGCCTCCCAAGCCGCTGGGATTACAGGAGGTGTGCGCCACCGAGCCCGGCCAGACCCAAGTCTTGACAGGTGCCTGATGGTAAAGTCAACTGCCCTACCCTCTGTGAGGAGGATTCAGGGAGTGGGAGGAGGACACCCTGGGGGACAGTGGGGACTTGTCTTTTGGTGGGCAGGCTGGGACTACTGGACCGGGTGTTAAGGCCCCAGGGCCCCAGGAGATAGGAGACTGGCTTTTCCAGGTGTCACTAGGCTTCTACACCAGCAAGTGCATCTTCCCCTCCTGTAGAGTTGCCAGGCTGCCTTTTGGAACCCTAGAGCCACTCTGAACCCCCTTCCAGGCTGAGAGATGCCTGCAGGCTCCCTCAGCCACAGGCCTGGGTGCTGGGGGTGCCTCCCCTCCTCACAGACACCCTCATGGTCGGGTGCACCCCAACCAAGAGAAAACGTCCCCAGGACCCTCAGGCCAGGAGACCCCACTAGCCAGGAGTAAGTGGCCTGGGAAGGGTTTTTCCCCAGGGTGCCACCTTCTCCGAGATGAGCAGCATCCCCTGGGTCACCAGAAGCCAGAGCCCCAGGGGAGAGGGAGAGCCTGCTGGGGTGGAGACCACTCCACTCACAGCCCCAGGGGAGTGGGAGAGCCTGCTGGGGTGGAGACCACTCCACTCACAGCCCCAGGGGAGAGGGAGAGCCTGCTGGGGTGGAGACCACTCCACTCACAGCCCCAGGGGAGAGGGAGAGCCTGCTGGGGTGGAGACCACTCCACTCACAGCCCCAGGGGAGAGGGAGAGCCTGCTGGGGTGGAGACCACTCCACTCACAGCCCCAGGAGAGTGGGAGAGCCTGCTGGGGTGGAGACCACTCCACTCACAGCCCCAGGGGAGTGGGAGAGCTTGCTGGGGTGGAGACCACTCCACTCACAGCCCCAGGGAGGTGGCCGGGGAGGGCCCTCCACCAGCTCTGAGGCGGGGCTCCTGCAGGGTCTGGAAAGAGAACCTTCCAGAAAGAAGCTGCCCCCACGGCTGCCCCCACCTGTATCCCCCACCCATACACCCCACCATGGAGAGAACAAGCAGGCTTACCCCACAGGGCCCCCACTGTAGGCCGACACTTGGTGTGGCCCCCAAATATGGTGGGAGGCTGCCTGGGCGGCCCCTCCCCAGGGCCTCCAGGGGCCCCTCCCTGCCTAGCCCAGAGGAGCCGTGTTTCCCAGCTGGCGTGAGAGCAATGCTCGAGTGGTAATTCCTAATTAAGTAGAACACAAACTGGGGGATTGTGCAGCGATTACCCCAACCAATTGGATTTTGAAGAACAAATATCCCGTTAGCAGCACTTCTGCGGAATACACACGGCCGTAAAGCGGGGACAGAAGGGAGCTCGGTAATGAGCCCGGGGGGCCTTTCCCGGTATCGCACACTCGTAAATGAAGCGGCTTTATGGAGTGTCACAGAGGGAAAATGACTGCTCCGGCCTGATTTATCTGCTTAGACGCTCAGTAGTACTTCAGATTAATAAAAATATTTAATAAAGAATCAAGATGGTTTAGCTGTAATGCAAAGAGAATCGCATTGCCTATATTTTTATTACTGAAAAATTGGAAGCGGGGAGAAATAATGACATAAGCTACTGTATAAATGACAAAAATACCCATTCCGAGCGTGTGCTTGCCTCTGCAATCTCACTCTGCCCTATAAACATAATCTATTCGCTCGCCTCTTTCGGCTGCTTCCCGAGCCGGCTCCGCGTTGTGGAGTTTGATATCACCCCCCTCTCCACAGTGCAGGGAAGTGATTAAATAAGAAATAAATTTGGCTGTCATTGCATTTAAAATCAAATCAAGGATCGTTTGTTACCCCAAATGAAGCAGTTCTCCTTCCCTGCCCGTAAGTAGCTGCTGTTTGCCGAACCATTTGGAAATGTATATACAGGAAACTCAGCGCGTAATGGCTTGTACTATAACATGATCTTTATGGGGCTGCTGTGCTGAGCTGCCGCGAGAGCTCATAAGCGGCACATGGCTTTTTTAATTTAAAGTTATAGGTATGAGACTGTGCAGGCCCGTTGCAGATCCATCTGAGTCTTGTTGGTGGAGGCCCCTGGCAAAAAGTAGGGGTGACTCTCCCAGCACTCCTTCCCCAACTTCCTACTGGGCTGCAACCAGCCCACCTGCCCTTGGAGGGAGGACGAAGAGGGAGACGGAGCCAAATCAGGTCTTCAGAGCTGAACTCCAAGTCCTGACCCAGCCCTACAGGGCAAGAGGGGCCTGGGCACCACTTCCAAAGAAGGACCTGGAGGAGGAGGAGGTGGGGGGGGCAGGAAGGCTGCAGAGCTTGCCTCTGGGGAAACGTGCCTGGAGCAACAGAGTAGATCTTGGGCTCAAGCACCAGCCATGGCTGGGAGGCTGAGTGGGACAGGAGGGGACAGCAGGAGGAGCCAAGGAGCTGGGCAGCCCCTCCTGGCCATGATTGGCATGGTTCAAGGCAGCCTCCACGGGGCTCAGGGGCTCCTCAAAGAAGGCAGTGTTCTGGGAGGTGGGTTCCAGGAGGGTTTCCAGCGCAACTAGCCTAGCAGGCGTCAGCCCTTACAGGTCAATGCAATGGCGGACACCAGGCGCACCTGGGTCAGGTCAGGGGGACAGCGGTATTGGCCAAGCTGGGAGCCCTCACTGGCACTCAGGGTCTGTGAGGAGGAGCCCTGGTAGGGTGAGCCTGTGTCTTTCCCCAGAGGTGGGGGCACCCCCAGCCCCCCAAGAGAACCCCCGGGCGAGGCCACCTTTGCTGTGGGTACCCCCTCAACATGGTACCTGTTGCTTCTCTGCTCCTGGAGCCACGCAGAGCCCAGGTAGGCCCTCGGGGTGGTCAAGCCAAGGGAGCTCCCAGAAGGTGGCTCCAGCCGCCCCCCCATGCCAGAGGAAGGGCCCTGCTGCCCCTGGTCACCAGCCCCGGGCTGGTCCAGAACCCACCATGAGACCCCCACAAGGCCCCCCCCAGGGGCCCATCCCCACCTGCTCCTGCCCAGCCGCCTGTGATAGGAGTTCTATGAGAAGGGAAAGCTGGCGGTGAGGGACGCTCCAGGGACCTTCCTGTTACGGAGCTCCCCGCAGGACTTCTCAGTGGGGACTCCTCAGAGGGTCCTTCCCACTGCCGGAGCTGCAGGGACATGCTGTCTGTGAGTCCCTGCCCAGCCTCTGTGATCTGTGCCCCTGCTGCCGCCTCCCCCAGCTGCTGGCCGTGGGCAGGGCGGGTCTCCACGCTCTGTGGACCTCCAGCAGCTCGAAGGGCTGATGTCTGAGCTGGGCCTTGGGTGGGGAGGCAGTGATGGGGGCTGGGGGGGACAGGGAAGCGCTCCCAGGGCTATGCCCACATCCCAGCTGGTCCCCCGGCAGGCTCTTCCCTCCTGCCTGCTCTGCATGCTGGCACCTGCCCAGTCTCTGCACCCTGCACCCCTGCCCAGCCGCCCCCATACCCTGCGGCACCGGCACTGGGTGTCCTTCTGTCTCTCTGTGAGGCCCTGCGGGGGCCAAGAGCAAGGTTGTCCCCTGCCCCGGCCCTGAGACCCCAGCGGCCTCATTTTGCATTTCCTGGGCCGGTATGGACCTGGACGCGGCCTGAAGGGCTTGTCCCCAGCTCCCTGGCTCAAGCTGGCTTCCTGCTCAGGGGCCGGTGCTTTGGGCTTCTGGGTCCCTGTGTCTTGAACGTTCCTCCTCTTCCTCCTCCTCTTCCCGCTCTTTCCTCCCTTTCTCCTGCCCCTCTCTTGTTCCCCCATCTTCTCTTCCTCTTCCTTCTTTTTCTGTGAGGGTGGGGGTGGAACCAGGGCCTGGCTCATGCACCTGGCAGACCAGGGCTCTGCCCTGAGCAGCTGCCCAGCCAGGCTGCTTCTTCCAAAGCTGACCAAGCCCCTCCCCAGTGCCTCTTCTCCCTGGCCTGCGGGACCCCTCAAGGAGGGTCTTGCGGGCACACTAGGTGCAGAGCCTGCACAAGGGGGCAGGGGCAGCAGGGCTATGAGGAGGAAGGCCCAGTAGACCCCTGCCCCGACTCCTGGCTCCCGGGTCAGGAGACTGGGGCCCAGGGAAGAAGGGAGCACTGGCTTGGGGTTGGATAGAGAAGGCGGGGATGCCAGCCCCACTCGGTGTGACCTCTAGCAAAACAGACTCCCTCGAAATGCCCTGTCCTGCCCTGGAAAGTCAGGGTGTCCACAGCACCCACTCTGAGGGGCTTCTGGGAAGAAACACAGGATCCGCCTATGGGACACAAGGAAGGTCAGAGGTGCCAGACGGGGCCGGCCATCGGCCTCCAGCTGCCAGTGCCCACCCCAGGGGCCAGCAGCTCCCCAGAGTGCTACGTCGCAGGCCAGGCTTGATAGAGGCCGCAGCCTCATCCCTAGCCTGGGCCCCTGGCTCCAAACTGAGCCCCAGCCTCTGACCCCAACCCATCCCGATCCCCCCATTCTGCACAATCCTCACCTGTGTCTGTCAACCTGTGGACTATGAAGCCCTGGGAGGGTCGGAGTGGCCCATCCATGCCAATGGCCCAGCCCAGCGCCCACCTCTGCTCTCCCTGGGTGGAATAATATTATATTATTCAATATAATAATATATTGAATACATATGTGTGTATATGTGTGTGTGTATATATACACATATATCTAGCATCAACTAAGTGATGATATCCAGTTCTGTCCATTTTCCAGCAAATGCCACAATTCTGTCATTGGCTCATCCTATGGCCCCGCCAGCCTAGCGGTCAGGTGCCAGCATGCAGAGCAGGCAGGAGGGAAGAGCCTAAGAGCCTGCCCTCCACCCCCAGCCCTGGTGGACTCAAGCACCTGCCTGTCCCCCGCCTGGGGACGCCCGGTACAGCCCCTGAGTCCTGGCCCTTGAGGGCCCTGCCGGGAAGCTGTCCAGCGAGTGTCCTCAGCTGCCGCTGAGCACATTAAGGTTAATGTCGCAGTCTTGCTAATGGCCCACTGTGTTATAATATGAAATAGAAACTTAAAAATTAATTGCCTCACCTTCCGAAGCGTCTTTAACTGCTCCTGAAAGGAAATATGGCTAATAACCATAACTTCAGTGTCAGTTCCTGTTAGGAGATTAGGTTTGACCAAAATTTCTTTTGTTGGTTCATGATTTCACATTTTCTCCTCCCTCAGAAAAAAAAAAAAAAAAATCTCATTATATATGTTTTAGCCCTAATCTGAAAAACACCCAAAGGAAAACAAGTTAGCCTTTTCTCACCCACCCAGGATTAATTACATCTACATGGTTGTGGGCTGGGATTTAGCTCAGTGGGTAGAGCGCTGCGCTGCAGTCTCTGAGGTCCTGAGTTCAATTCCCAGCACCACAAAAATGGGAGAAGGACCTGGCAATCCACTCCCAAGGCAATCCTGAAACAGCCATTGAAAACCCTATGAGGGTCGCTATGGGTCGGATACCAACTCGATGGCACCTAACAACAACAACAACAACATGGTTGTGGGGGTGACCTTGGCCACCCTGGGAGATGGAGGTTTCCCAGGCTCCAGCCAGGTCCAAGCGCTGGGCCCACAAGCTCAGGCCCCTGGGGGCTGCAGGTGGACACTGCTGGCCTTCGCCACAGGGTAACTGGAGACTGCAGAAGGGGAGCCCCTTCCTGTTGCTCGGGCCCGAGTGGACCCCTCATTCAGCATGGGCCCCTCAGCGCCTGGGGGCCTCTGCAGCCAGCAGTCCTCCCAGCTCTCGGGCTGGGCCACTGCCACCCAGCCACCAGCCTGTCCTCCAGTCCAGGGCCGGGTGCAGCCCAAGTGCAGTGGCATCTCTGGTCCTCCTAGACCCGGAGTGGCAGAAGCTGCACCCAGTGACCTGACTCACCAACTGGGTGTCTGAAACGTCGTGACTGGCTCCTCCAGGCTTGAGGCAATCACTGCCCTCTTGAAACAGAAGACCCAGGATGGCCTTGGGGACCTCAGCCCCAGACGGAGCAGGGAAATGAGCAAATTCATATGGTGTAGCTGGGCCTGTGGTGATGGCAATGGGGCTACTGACAGTCCCTCTTGCAGGGAGGGTCAGGAGCCCCTTATGAGACCCCCACAAGGACCCCCCGAGGGGCCCATCCCCACCTGCTCCTGCCCAGACACCTGTGATACCAGTTCTATGAGAAGGGAAAGCTGGCGGTGAGGGACGCCCTATAAGGGACCCCAGTAAGCAGCTGGTCCCCGAGTTTCTCTCCCCGTGCTCCTTCCTTCAGCCTCTCTGTGCCCTCTGTCCAGAGTGCATGGACATTCCCTTTTCATCTCCCCAGGAAAGTAGCAATCAACAGCACCCCAGGAGCCCAGGCCACTCGCTGGGCCTGCTCACTGTGGGTGGGCAGGGCCAGACGATTGGGAAGGTGGCCCTGACCCCAGTGTGCCAGCGTAGTGGCTGGGAACGCCACAGGGTCCACTGGACAAGGGTGTCCTTGGGACAGGCTGCACGCTGCCATCTCTGTTAGGGAGCAGTCAAGAAGAGCAGTGGGGGACATGGGGCCCTAGGGACCAAAAGCCCAGAGAGCCAAGTCCAGCGAGCTTATTATTATCAGCCACAGGACCAGATCACGGAGAAGCTCACACCCTACTGACATCAAGCAAAGAATCCCAGGAAAACCTGTTCTGCACCAGTTCCACCCTAATGATATCTGGACTCCCAGGCAAGCAACAACTACAAAAAGCTATAAAAAGACTCTCCTTCAGCCATTAGTCTTCTGACTTCCCCTGAGCAGCTGGCTCTGTGGTCTGTCCAGGAGCATCTCCTTTCTGGTTTCTCTCAATAAACTCACTCCTCTTTCTACTCTACACACTGACTCCTGACTTTTCACTTCGCCACCATTCCTTGTTAAATTCTTAAGGGAAGAAGAACCGTGGGTGAGGAAGGCATGGGATCCGCCTCTTTTTCTGATGATGGAGAAACTGAGGCACAAGGAGGAAGAGCCGAGACTAAACCATGTCAAAGACCAAAGTCCTGAAAAGAGACAGCTCTGACATGTTTTTTTTTTGTTGTTTGTTTGTTTGTTTTTTGGTTGTACTGGGGTTTGAACCTAGGGCCTCAAGCATGCTGGGAAAGTGACCCATTTTTATTTATTTATTTTGTTATTACGTTTTTGTTGCTGACATTTTTATTTTTCTCATCTTGCAAGTCATCTTTATTAGTAACTTTTAGCTAGTGTCCAACCTAAAGGGTTTCATGACACTTCCACACATGCATGCCAGTGCATATTGCTCAAGTTCCCCTCCCCATTACCCTCTCATGACACCCCTCACTCCATCTGATCACCTTCTTCTGCTTGGATGTCTTGTTTATGTGTTTGTGTGTATCTATATAACATATACACATATTTATATATCATATGTATTTATATATCATACATATAAATCCAGATTTTGTCTTTGAGAGCAAAACGTGAATTTCCCTTCCTTTTCCTGTTGCCCTCTTATTGCCCCTCCCCTCCCTTAGTTCCTCTTCACCTACACAGTCCCCCTTCTACTTTCATGACCTATATAATAACATGTTGAAAATATATATATATATATATATATATATATCTTGTTATTAGGTGCCGTTGAGTCGGTCTCTGACTCATAGTGACCCTATGTACAACAGGCAAAACACTATTGTCAGTGCTTCTCTGCTGTTCATAGGGTTTTCAATGGCAGACTGATTTTTGGGAGTGGGTTGCTGGGTCTGTCTCCCAAGCCTGCAGCACCTGGTGTTCCCAGGTGGTCTCCCATCCAAGTACTAACCAGGCCCGATCCTGCTTAGCTTCCGAGATCTGACGGGATTGGATGACACAGGGCTATGGTTTCAGACATATTGAAATGTAGCATCTACTACGTGATGAGCTGCTGTTCTGACCATTTTCCAGTAAGTGCCACAATTCTGTTGTTGGCTCATCCTGTGGCCCTGCCAGCCTAGCGGTCAGGGCCAACTGGCTACCTTAAGGTGGAGGCCTCGAGTGCCCCCACAGCGAGGAGCCATGGCTGGTTCTCCTCGCGCTGCCCCCCATTGTCTGTACTGAGATCATCCTGTCACCTTCCCACTAGTTTCTGTGCTTTTCTAGCCTCATCTCTTTGGAATGGAGTCTGTTCTTTCCGATCCTCGGTCCTTTGCTTCACTGCATCCCATGGAGGCTGCTCTGGGCTGCCGTGTTACACCCACCCCACTCCTCTCTTACTCTGTGCCTTGTGACGGGGACTTGCGAAGCTCAACAGGCTCCCTTTGGTCTCAGACCTGCCGTCCTCCTGTGTCAGGCTCCCAAGTTTCTGAGATTACAGGCATCCACCATGGAGCCGGCTTGCCTCTGAGTCTTAATATGCTACATCCATGTGCTCCTGCGTATGTGTGGGTGAGTGTGGGGGTATATGCATGCTGGGACACAAGTGGGTACTGGGAACCCAGAGCCAGGCACATTCTCTCATGGGGTGTCTGATCCCAAGGCGGCCTGGCAGAGCCAGCTGTACAGTAAGCCTCAGGTCCAAACCACCTGCAGCCTCCTCCACTGCTGGCAGCCCCAAGTGCAGCAAAAAGTCCTGGGGCCACCTCTGGCCTGAGAGGCAGACTGAGCCCCCTCTTCTGACACCTGGCAATGGATGGGGTGCCAACCTCCCCCCAACAGCTCTGCGTGAGGAGCCTGCAGGCCCCATCTTAGCAGGTGAATCTTTATTGCCCAGAGAACAACAAATCACTCTCTCACGATAATGCAGATGAGCAGGCACTTCATTACGAGGCCACGAGACAGCACGATTATCAATCTCCAGTGGCGAAGCCCTGGCCTGAAGGCTGAGCTTGCATTTGTCCCTGGGTCTTCATTACGAGGCCGCGAGACAGCACGATTATCAATCTCCAGTGGCGAAGCCCTGGCCTGAAGGCTGAGCTTGCATTTGTCCCTGGGTCTCCTGGGCCAGGAGCTGTGGCATCAGCCTCAGGGAACAGGGCAAAACAGAGCTGGCTGGGCTCAGAGGTGGGGTAGGGGCACAGGGTCCTGAAGCAAGGGATCTGGGGCTCCCGGGAACTAAATGAGGGCTCCTGAGGCTCCAAACCTTATCCTCCCCCAGTGGAGGGCCCAGACAGATGGGTCTGCAGTGCAAGGGAGCTGCGTGGGGCTGAATTCTGGCACCCAGAGGCAGGGTTGCTGGGCTGACTGGGGTGTGGCCTGCTGGCCCCTGGGGTCCGTGAGGGCCAGCTTGGGCAGAGGATTCGGCCAGCCAGTGGGCATGCGTAGGTATACCCGCTGTGGTGCCAGACGCCTCTCTAGAGGAATGGGGTGCCCATCTGTCACTCTCCACTTGTCAGTGGCCGGGGGAGATTGGCCGAGAAGAGTCCTGGGCCGTGGCCACTCCTTCAGCCAGAGCGCGTTGGTGGTCAGGGTCCACCCTGCAAGGGAGGAGGACACCTCAGGGGAGCCGCAGGCACTGTGACTCTGATGGGCCACGAGTCCCAGGAGAGCCACAGAGCCCACTCAAAGTATATGGGCTCCCACAGGAGGCTGCTCACCATTGGGTCCTGGCAGGGGTGGCCTCCCCCCAGGACTTGGTGACACTTCCCATCCCTTCCCAAGGTCCTCAGCTATTCCAAACTCACTGTCTCGCCAGAGGTCCTTCATCCCTCCACTGTCTCCAAGCCGTGAGCCCAGTTTCCTCCTGGGTCCAGGGGGACCCAGGAGCTGCAATCAGTTGGGGGCCAGAGCCCGTGACAGAATGGGGACACGGCAGGGATGGGAGCCCTGGGGAGGCTGCCAGCTCCCGGGGGAGGCCGGCGAGCAGCCCGGTGCCAGGCCGGGCAGCTTGTGTGAGCCGCCTGCGAGGCAGGCTGGTGGCTGGCGCTCTTGGCAGGCGTCAGGGGATGTTTGCAGACTGCCACCAACAGCTTCGCAGCCGCAGCCACCCGGGTTAAACACAGGCGTGTGCAGTGCCCACGGCCCCGAGGAGCCCCGGGGGCCGGCTTTTCTGAGGCCTCAGCTCACCCTACCCTGGACCCGGCCTGGGGCTGAGTCCAAAGCTGGTCTCCTGGCACCCTGAGGCCCTTGCACTTCCCCAGCAGGGGCTGTGAGCCTTGCTGCCCTCGGGCCACCCTGCGAGGGCACTAGGGAAGGACGGGGATGGGGAAGGAGCCTCCTCTGCCCCTCATCCAGCCAGGCTGCCTCTGCCACTTTAGGGAGACGCCCTTCTGGCCGGCCCCTCTGAGAAGCCCCCAGCCTCACTGCCCTGTCCAGCCGTGCCTGCTGCCCTGGCTCCTCAAGGAGGGGAGACCCGGGCGCCTTGGTGCCCAGGAGTTCAAACTGGCAAGTGTGTCCACTTCTGTGTCACCAGCCCGTGGTCCGTGGAGCCATGTCTGGGCCGAGTGCTACAGGAGGGGAGTTTGGGGAGAGGTGCCGGGGGGAGAACCCTCTGGGACTGGACTCTGAGGGGTGCAGGCAGGGCAGGGAGGGCTGGGAGCCCCGGGCGTAGCCAGGCCTTAGGTTCCAGTCCTGCAAGCTGCCCCTCTTAGTGTGATCTCACCTGTGACCCAGAGGCCCCAGAGGCCCTGGCTCCAAAGGTCGGGCCCCCCCTCAGCCTGGCCCAGCCCCTGGGTCCCCATCATCACTTGTCACTGTCAGGATGGGTCGAGGGCCTCTGGAGCAGCACAGTGCCCAACCCAGGGGGACTACAGGGTCACCACATAAAACACCCAATGCCCAGGTAAGTGTGAGTTTCAAATAAGCTCTTTATTTTATTTTTTTTGGTGGTACTGGGGTTGAACCCAGGGCCTCGCGCCTGCATGCTCTGCAAGTGCTGGACCACTGAGCTGCACCCTCAGCCCATTTTTTTTTACTTTTTGGGACAGGGTCTCCCTAAGTTACTCAGACTGCCTCTGGTCTCAAACTTGTGATCTTCCTGCCTCCGCCTCCTGAGCCGCTGGGATTACTTTTTTTTTTTTTTTTTTAGACAGGGTCTTGCTATGTTACCCAGGCTAGCCTTGAATTTCTCAAATTAACCAATCTTCTTGCCTCAGCCTCCTGGTAGCTGAGACTATAAGCATATGCCAATGTGCCCAGCTAGTAAATATTTTTTTTTTACTTAAATATATCCCCAAATCGCATGGCCATACTAACAGTAAAAACTTGCTATTATTATAAATTTCAAATTTATATATGCTAAATACTGTGTTCAGGAGAAGGACTTGGCAATCCACTCCTGAAGCAATCCCCAAAACAATCAGCCATTGAAAACCCTGTGTGGGTCAGTATGTGTTGGACCGGACTCGGTGGCACCTAAAAACAACACAACAAATATTATGTTCTGTATTTTTATTTTGTTTTTATTTTTATTTGTCATATCCCGCTGCTCTCCCTGGGGTGACTGTTTTGAGGATGCCTACCTGGCCTCGATTTAGCTCAGTGGATAGAGCGCTGCACTGTAGTCTCTGAGGTCCCGAGTTCAATTCCCAGCACCGCAAAAATGGGAGAAGGGCCTGGCAATCCACTCCCAAGGCAATCCCAAAACAGTCAGCCATTGAAAACCCTGTGAGGGTCGCTATGAGTCAGATACCGACTTGACGGCACCTAACAACAACAACAACCTGGCCTCAGGGGAAACCCTTTTCACAGGTAGCTCCTCCTCCTGGTTCTTGGCCCCTTTATTCCCAGGTCCTTTTTTTTTTTTTTTTTTTCAGTCCTGGGGGTTGAACCCAGGGCCTCCCGCCTGTGTGCCCTACAAGTGCTGGACCACTGAGCTGCACCCCCAGCCCAGTTTTTTACTTTTTGAGACAGGGTCTCGCTAAATTACACAGACTGCCTCTGCCTCCCCAGCCGCTGGGATTATAGGCTTGGGCCACCACAACCGGCCCCAGGTCCTTCTTGGAGGGGAGGAGGGGAACAAAGGGAAGTACAAAGGGCCTGGTCCCTTACTGGTCCAGCTCCCTCTCTCAGGGACCCAGCCCCTGGCCAGATGCTCTGCAGGCCCCAGGTAAGCCCAGCTCCCCACCCCCACCCAGGCTTGGCTGCAGCTGCTTTGCTGGGCACCTGCAGGATGGCTGGCTTCGCACAGAGAGGCTGTCCAGCCCCCGGGACCACCCAGCACTGCAGATGCACCTGCCTGCCCTCCAGGGAGGCCACTTGGCTTCCTCAAAGCAGGTGATAAGTGTGCACCACACGGGTGGATTATTCACAGCAACTGGCAGTTCCCAGCACTGTGGCCAGGCCCGGGTGGCTCTGCGGGAAAGCTGCTGTTCCTAGTCCGGAGGCTGGAGGAACGAAATAACCAGATTTATTGCGAGCATCAGAGATGGTCGATGCACTTAGCACTTCCAGGCCTGGTCTGTGGGGAAGTGGGGCGGGGGCTGAGGCGGGCTGGCCTGCAGGGCTGTGGAGGGTGGGGTACTAGATAGGGAATTGGCCCCGCCCCCTGGCGGGTAGGCAGGTTGGGGGGGGGGGCCTTAGAGGCCAGCACTAGAGGAGGGAAGTGGCTGGGAAGCCCTCCGATCCAGCCCCTCAGCAAAGCTTGTCTCCTGTGGGGCCAGGGCCCTGGAGATTGTCCCACCCTGGGGTACTTGGGGAGGCTGAGGGGCCCCTGGGCTCAGCAGTGGCAGGAGAAGCCCTGGGGTCTGGGAGGAATGGGCAAAGGCCGTGGAGCCACCCACACACTCCAGGCCCTCGGGCACTGGGTGGTCATAAGCCCAGAGTGAGTGGGGTCACAGCAGACCCAAAAGAGCCTGGACCCCGATGCAGACTCAAGCTTGCTGTGTGGGGCCCCCAAGATAGTCCCTGGGCCAGGGGCGCAGAGGGGGACATGCAGAGCTGCTCTAGGTGCTGCAGAGAGACGCAGGGACGGCAGGTGTGGATCGTGGCACGGGCTCACAGGTGGCCTGGCTGGGAGGGGGCCAGTCTCCCCCAGCCCTGCTGCAAGATCCCGCAGCCCTCGCCTCAGATGGCAGACAGCGGGGCCTGCGACCCTCCCCGAGTGGGAGTACATAAATTATTAGGCCTAAAAGCTCAGGCCATTGCTTTCATTCAGCTGGCAGAGTCCCACGGTGCCCTCTGCATTTTTCGTTGATTATACATCTGTACTTAATGCCAACTGCTCAAAATACCATTCCTGGAACGGAGGCGGGCAGCAGGACTCGCTGGAATGAAAATCAGTCTGATGAGAGAGCAGTCATTACTGCGAAGACCACGGCTTCGACCTGTAAAATTTTCAGAGGAAGCCAGGTGTTGTGGCGCCTGCCTCTAATCCCAGCAACTTGGGAGGCTGAGGCAGGAGGATCGCTAGTTCAAGGCCAGAGGCAGCCTGTGCAATTTAGTGAGACCCTAATGCAAAATAAGATATAAAACAGGGAGCTGGGGGTGCAACTCCGTGGTGCAGTGACCTGGGTTCAATCCCCCAGGACCACAAAGGAAAAAAAAGAAAAGCTTTCAGAGGAATCACCTTCTTGGACAAGGACCTGCTGAGGGACTATGTGAAGCCCATAGCCCAGCCGGTGGAAGGTCAGGGCCTCCCAGATACCATCAGCAGCCCAGCTCCAGGCCTGGCCTTAGGCTGAGAACTGTGTAGTGGGCGTGGCCGTTCACTCCCTACCCGGCCTCTGGCTTCCTCCTCTGTCACATGGGGGCATGCTGATGCCCACCCTGCAGGGTCTGGGGGCTTAGGTGTCATTTTTTGTGTGTGGGCCTGGGGACCCCCAAACCTTGTGGAACTGGCCAGGCCTTTTGGCAGCTGCCTCTGTGGGCTGAGTCATGGGGCCTCCCTCCCTCCATTGGAGCTGAGCCATGGGGCCCGTGGAGTTTGGTGACAAGTACCACAACTCCTCGAAGCACCCCCACCAGCCTGGTTCCCACAGCCTTATACTCGAAGGCCAGGTGCATCCTGGCCTTCTTCCCCAGGGGCCCGTGGTGCCCAGCAGTCAGGCACGTGGAGAACATGGGTCAGGGACACCTCCACAGACCCCAGCATCTGGCCTCCGAGGACGAAGGCGTGGCCGTGACCCTGGGGCCTCCCTTCAGCTCCAGAGCCTATCTCCACCAGGGCAGGGCCACCGCTAGGCGGATGGAGGGACGCTGTCCCTGCGCCTCCTGCCCCCATGTGTCAGCTGAGGCCCTGGCCAAGAGCCAGGCTCCCCCAGGCCTGTGACAAAAGCCTGTACTGTCCCCACTGACCCAGGCAGTATCCTGTCAGAGCCATAGCTTCAAGACTCTGATCCTAGAAACCAACACTGGGAGAGGTCCCAGGTCTCAAGCAGCCTGTGCCGGGTGAGATCACGGCCCGGATCCCAAGGCTTCCACCCTATGGGAGACTCAGTTTCCACAGTCCTGGGCCAGGTCTGGGTCAGCCCCCAGGACCAGGCTGCCTCCCTGCTCCCCTGCTGGCCTGTGTGGAATGGTTTTGGTACAAAGGCACAGAAACAAGGCCACGCTAGAGAGCAGGTGCTGAGCAGGGAGACCTGTGGGGCCCCACACGGCCTCTGGACCCACCCCCAGGCGGGTGGGATCAGGGATCAGAGGCAAAGAAGAAAATGGGACCAGCTTCTGCCACCTTGGAGAGAGGAGGACGCTGTGGGAACAGACAGGAACCCAGCCTGCTGTTTGCCCAGTGCCCACCCCACAGCAGAACAAGGGCCACAAAGCCACGGCAGGCTGGTGGACAGGGGCACAAGCCTTCACACAGAGGGTCCCAGGGACACGTGAGGACAAAGCCAAACACCCTGCCACAAAACAGGTACAGGACACTCGACACTCTGGAAAAGCAGAGGGTCAGGTGGTGTGTGGACCTGTGAGGAAGCCAAAAGATGGGGATTTTTTTTTTTTTTTTTTTTTTTTTTTTTTGTGGTCCTGGGGGTTGAACCCAGGGCCTGACGCCTGCATGCTCTGCAAGTGCTGGACCACTGAGCTGCACCCCCAGCCCATTTTTTTTACTTTATTTGAGACAGGGTCTCACTAAGTTACACAGATTGCCTCTGGTCTCGAACTTGAGATCCTCCTGCCTCCGCCTCCCAAGTAGCTGGGATTACAGGCTTGCGCCACCGTGCCCGGCTAGGATGGGGATCTTTTAAAAAAGCAAATTCAAGTGTGATCTTGGGGGGTGCTGGGGATGGGACCCAGGGTCTTGCACATGGGGGTTGCGTGCGCTGCCGCTCTATCCTCCTAGCCCCCGTTAGTGGGGGATGGGGCTGATGGTAGGCCCCTCTCCAGGGACAGTGAGCCCCCCTCCCTGGGTGCTCCTGTGAGCTCAGCAAAGAAGAGCTAAGCAAAGAGACGTGGCCCACACAAACTCCAGCCCCCAACCAGGGTTGTTAAGTCCCTGGCATTGTGACTGTGGAGGCTGAGCCCTCTGTCACCCCAGGCCCCAAGCCCCTCAGCCTGGAGGCTCCGGTCACTTCCACGCCTATGTCTCCTGTTAAAATGGCAGTGTGGACTCGCAGGTGGGTATGCAGGGGTGCCCAGTGTGGGCGCAGAGGTGCTCCGTGTGGATCCATGGGTGGGCACAGAGGTGCCATTGTGGACTCAAGGGGTGTGCAGAGGTGCCCGGCATGGATTCGTGGGTGGGCAGAGGTGGCCAGGCCCCTGTGGGTTTGCATTTACTGCCCCTTGTGATGCCACCCCCATAGTCTCTGTAGAGAGAGAATCCTAGTCCACCTGCCTGGGCCATCCTTTCTGGGCAGAGGGACGGTTCTCCCAGCCTTGCGCAGAGCAGTCCTGGGCGAGGCCGGTGGTTCCCCGGGACGTCCCTGCAGTGCAGAGCCCCAGGCCTGTATGGGGCCTTCGGACTCAGAACTGCATTCTAACAAGGCGTGCAGATGGCTCGGGGCCCACCAAGTGCAGGAAGGGGATCGGGGCCACGTCCTGCCAAACACAGGGAAACCGAGACAGGGACCAGTGAGCTCACACAAAGCTGGCAGCAGACAGGTGCTCCAGGTTTCGGCTGAGGTGCCTCCCCTGTGCTGGGTGGAGTCCCCGAAGAGCGCAAGGCGGTGGTGAGCAGAGCCTGTGGGGGACCAAGGAGCAGTGGCAAGGCCCCTGCAAGAGTGACAGAATTCCACAGACGCTGGCCAGGCAGGGCAGGCAGGAGATGGAGGCGTGAAAGTGTCTCCTGCTAAAAATGGCAGCGTGGACTCACAGGTGGGTATGCAGGGGTGCCCAGTGTGGGCGCAGGGGTGCTCCGTGTGGACCCATGGGTGGGCACAGAGGCACCAGTGTGGACTCAACAGGCATGCAGAGGTGCCCGGAGAAAGTGACCAGAGCCTCCAGGCTGAGGGGCTCCAGGCCGGGGCTGACAGAGGGCTTAGCCCCCACAGTCATAACCAAGACACACAGCCCCTGGAGATGGAAGGACAAGGGGCCCCCTCAGCCACTCAAGTGCACAGCAAAGAGCTGCTACCCAGCCCCGGATACCCTCCTGGCCTTTGATGCTGAGCACCCCGGCCTTCTTGGGCAGACACCCTGGTGTGGGGTGCAAGTTCCCCCGCTGTTCCGTGGGTCCCTTTGGGGTGTCCTCAGGCCGCCTGGCTGTGTCACCCTCTCCTGCTATCCTGGCCCTGAGTGAACCCAGCAGATGGCTGGGAGGTTGACATGTGGGGAAGCCCCGTCACCAGGCAACACGCCACTGTGCGTGCTACAGTGTTGCCAAATGCACAACATAAAGTTGATCGCTTTAACCAGCCTAGGCTCAGGGCATGGGGCACATTCCGTGCTGTGTGCTGTGCAGCTGTCGCACCGTGCATCCTCAGAACCTTCAACTTCCCAGACGGACACTATCCCTACCAGACACCAGCTCCCCACCCCCTGCCCCAGCCCCTGGCACCCCATTCTACTCTCCCTGCCTGCGGGCCTGAGGACCCTACAGACCTCACATGAGTGGAATCCCCAGGAGTTGATCTGGGACGGCTCGTTTCTCAGCACGACCTCCTCAAGGTCCAGGCTTCCTTGGCTGTAACTCATGACTGTTACTTCCTGCCCAGACTTCGCTTCCTGCCAGAGGCTGAGCGCCGTCCTGTGGTGTGGGTGGAACTGTCGCTCATCCACCATTGGTCGGGGGACACTGGGTTGCCCCACCCTTGCTGTGAATGTGGGTGTGATGCCGGCTCTTGAGGCCCCTGTGCTGTGGGTCTGAATCCCACAAAAGTTTACCTGCCCACCTGAAGCCAGGCTTGTCTGACGGAGCCCAAGGACTGTAACCTCCTCACAGCCAGCCAGCGGGGAGAGGGTCACACCAAGACAGGCGGCCCACCCAGCCCTGCCCACCCTGGGGAGGGCCTTACTCCTTTGATGGATAGCTAAGGCCTGCCTGGTACACTGGCTCTCATTCCTGCCACTGTTTGCTGTCCCAAAGGGCCCCTCTGGTGTCCCCAGCCCCCAGACACTTTTCCCTCAGTGGGAGAGCAGAGAAAACCCTTTGTGGTCGGAGTGGGGCACAGCCACTCGCATTCTGGTTTGACCACCGAGGGGGATGGACAGGTGGCCCTCGGCTGTGCATTTTGCCAGGGGGAGATCCCAGTCCTGGATGGAGAGTTGTAGTCCCGAGTCACCCCTGGGCTGGGGCTCACATGCAAAAACTTGGCCTTCTTACCCTTGAGCCTGGGTCTTGTCCAGCCCTGGAGCCCCTTCAGTGGCCCACTGACGAAGGATGAGCCAGCAAGGGATCAGGAGCCCAGCCTGCAGAGGCAGCTGGGTGCTGGGCCTAGGTCACCCAGGCTTCCAAGGTCGGGAGGGGTGGGGGAGGCTCGGGACGGAGACCCAGACCAAGGGAGCCTGTGGAGGTCACGTTATCCATGGGTGTCCCTTGTGACCTCCCTTCCCGGCGGGAGCCATGCTGCTTCCTCGGGAGAGATCTGCTCCCTGCCTGCACCCTAGGTGGAGGGGCTGATGGGGGAGGTCACAGGTTTGGTGCTCCAAGGGCTTGGCCAGAAGCAGGAATGACCTGAGTACCAGCCCAGAGCACCCTGGAGTGCTTGGTGAAGGGGCCACCCAGAGCTGCTGTCAGGGGAACCCTGACAAATCACAAGGAGACACGAGCAACACCGCTGTTCCTCCCATGGCGGCTCCTGTTCCTACCTTACAGATGCAACAGGATGGGGCCACACACCAGAGCCGGCCCCAGGCCCAGGCCCAACATGGAGCCCTGTCTCCCGGCTCAGGGTATACCACTCTGCCCAGCTGGCAGGCTGGCCAAGGCCGTGCCCCTCCCTGTCCCTGCCAGCTGCCCTGAAGACATAGGTGGGGTCCCATGGCCCTGTCTGAGGCCACACCTTCCGTTTCCCCCTCCACCTGTCTGGAGTCAGTTATAGGTCCCCAGAGGCTGGGCCTGGCTCTCTCAAGGCTGCTTCTCTGCCCGGCCAGGCTCAAGTCCAAATCCCAGGGCAGAGGCCGAGGGGTTTGGTCGGGAACCCCCGTGTCTCTGCTGGCTTCACCCAGAAGCTGGTGGGGGGCATCTGGCCCTCCTTTCCTAGACCTGCACTGTCACCCTGCAGCGGAGCCCCTCCCACCTGGCAACATGGCCTTTGCACAACCCAGGACGGGCTCCCTCAGACTGCTGGGGTGGGGTGGGGGCTCCCACCTGGGCTGCCCAAGGAGAGGTGGGCTGTGTTTGAGGTCCACCTGGTGCTCCACCTTGGGCAGCTGCATTTCCACAGGGCCTCTGGAGTTTCCCGCACCCCTTCCCCAGGTCTCATCTGTCTCCCCCAGTTCCAGCCCACAAGGATGGCCACAGACACCAGCGGGGTGAAGGCAGAAGGGGAGGGTGCTAGACTTGAGCTCCCCCACAGGGCCGGGATGCAGCCCTCCAGGCCTCCCTCTTCCCTGACCGTCACAGCCTGGGGGACTCAGAAGCCACCTCAGGCCTGATGCCCAGGCCTGCAGGGGGCCCAGATAAATTCTGGTCCTGGGAGGTGGACCCCTCAGGGCAGGGCCTAGGAGACAGGCCCGCTCCCCGCTGCCTCCGGGTCACCCCAGCCTGGAAGTCTCTGCCTCCAACAAGGGGGCTCTGCCTCTCACCCGCTGCTCTGAAGCCCACTGGTCACCTCCCCTTGCCAAGAGCCACACCTGCCAGGGTCCCTCAACAAGTGGCAAGTGACCACCTCCTCTGACAGGCTGCTGGCACGAGCACAAAGCTGGGCTGAGGGACCCCAGGACCTGCTGCCGTGGCAGAAACAGGCCCAGAGCCCCTTCCTCCCGGCTGTTGCTGCCTTGGCTGCCCTCTCCCGGGCTTGCCATTCTGTGGCCCTGGAAGGAGCCTGTGGCTGCGGCCTGTCCCAGGCCAGTCAGAAGGCCCCGCCCTCCTGCTCCCCCTGGGCCCTCTCCCAGCCTTTCTGAGGCCCGAAAGCCGGGATTCAGCCTCACTCAGACTTGGCTCCCTGCCTGAGGGGCTCCTGGCCACCCGCGCTCCTGACACGTTGTGCTGAGCACAAAGGGCCGGGACAAAGCCCCCGCATCCTGCTGATGCAGCAGCCTCCGCCCTCCCACAGGACAAAGGGGCAGAGGGGGCTGTGGCCAAGCCGAGGGGCAGCTGCAAAGGTTCTGATGCCTCAGCCACTTTCTGTCAGAGGCTTCCCGGGCACTGGGCCAGGCTGCACAGCGGAGGTGGGGCAGAGCCATGGACAACTGCCCAGCTCCCCCTTCTCGGAAACCCAGAGGAGACTCTGGCACCTGGGAAGGCCGGCTAGGCTGCCTGCGCGGCAGCGGGTTCCTGAGGGCCAGCTGAGGCCGGCCTCCCAGCAGCTCCCCCTCGGCCCACAGGCTCCCTGTGCCTCAGCGGTTCTGCCTGCCAGAGGCCGAGCAGCCTTCTGGGCGTACATCCCATAATCCCTCAGCTCCCCACGAGCCGGCGGGTGCCCGATAGCACTGTGAATCCACTCACCCAAGGGGGTGAAGAGCCGGTGGAGGCCTGGGCTGGGAAGGCCAGTCTGGTGGAGCCTGAGGTAGGGAAGAGGGAGGACAGCCGGAGAGGGATAAGGCTCCTCGCGGGAGGGGTCAGGCACACCACCCAGGACCAGGGCCTCAGGCATCCTTGGAGGGGACAGCATGGTGGCTCCTGTAAGCGGGGAGGCTGAGGGTGACCCCAAGCCAGTATCCCACTTCAGTCCAAAGGCCCTGTGTAGACACCAGGCCCACCCTTTTGAGGACGTGAGTGCCGCGCTGTGTTGTCAAGTGGGTAGAAGCTTGCCTCCGGGCGACCCTCTTCTGGGGACGTGGCTGCGGAGCAGGCCCACCTCCTCCCAAGGAGGCCCAATACACAGATGACCAACTCCAGAATAGGCACTATGTAGCCCAGGGAAAGGAAACCAGACAGGGAGGGGTGCCCATCAGGTGGGCAGGTGGCCCCTGAGGAGATCCTTGCCACATGCACAGGTGGGGAGCCTGCTGCACAGACACTGCAGGATCTTCCACGGCGGGACGCATGGTGAGGGCCATGCAAGCGCCCAGTGGCTGCGTCTGGATGAGCTAGAAAGGTGCTTATGGCGACAGCAGAGGAGCAAACGGTGAGGCTGCCAGGCCTGACCCCCAGAACCCCAGCCCGTGCTGGCCCTGTGGATATGTTCCACCAAGGACAACCCTGGCCCCAGCCCTGGGGCCAGCTATGCACTCCTGCAGTGGTTCCTCTGTCCGCCTGGGGGCAGGCCTGGCCAGGGAGGACGGAGCCATACACCTGGCAGGTGGCAGGAGGGCCAGGTAAGGTGGCTGTACCACTGCATAGAAAATAAAATCAAGCTCCAGAAAAGGTGAGCCCCTTCCTGCCACTAGGCCCCAGGGCCCCACAGAGACACCCATCCTACCCACATGCCCCCTGCCCCTGTAAGACATTGGGAGGAGGGTAGGTTGGGTGTCCTGAACCCCCAGCCAGATCCCTGCCTTCTGTGGATAGTGGGTCGCGAGCCTGGGGATGTCCCTCCCTGCCGTAGCGGGGCACTTCAGCAGCCCTGGATTCTGAATTGAGGACCTTCTGGGACAGGTGGCCACCCAGCCCCCAAAAGCACAATCCCTCCCCTGATTTCTCCATCTCTCTCCTAAGCCCACTGGTTAAGACAAGTCCAGGACACTTGGGTTTGAACTGACTTTATTATTCTGTAAATGTGAATTTTACAAAGCGCTTTACAATTAATGATGACACCCTTTTGTTGCGGACTTCCACCTCATGAAACGGCTGTGAGCAGGCTCGCTCAAAGCCCTCAGGTTTCCCTGGTCGCTTGCGGACTTTGCTGTTGTTTTTAGTTATTGATACAATGTTGTCAGCCATGGCTACAAAGTAACAGTCTTGTTGCTACGGGATCACAGCACAGAAAGGGAGCGAGGAGGACACAGGAAAGGACAAAACAAAAGCTCCCTCCTCTGTAAAGAAATAACAAAAAGCCAGCTTCGTTGGTGGCTGAATCTAACTCAGTGGTTCTGTGAAGCCCTCCGTTCCGGCACGGGAACAATTTACTTTATTAACTTCTCTTAACAGTCATGAGTTACAGTACTACTTTAACAGATCTTTTAAAACAACCCTCTCCTTTTTAAGTCTCTTTGCTCCAAACATCCCGTCACAGGGATGAATGTTCTATTTGCGCCCAGTGCCATCCAAATGTTCAAGTCAAAAATATTTATACATTTTATACTTAGTTCTTTTTTTGTGTGTGTCTGCTAAAAATAGTATTGCGAGTTTTGGCTTCTTTTGACATAAAAATCACAATCATGTGCAAAACGCTAACAATGGAGGCGACTGATAGAACACAAGCAGGTTGTCCGATCTGAACGCTTTAAGATTTTCCATAATTTTCCTTTTCCTCTTCAAGAAAACAAAACATACAAACAAACAAACAAAAGCAAACACCTTTGCCACTTTAAAAACACCTTGTAGCAAGCCCTTATGATCCTGGCAGGGCCCGCAGGCTGGCGCAAAGACCACCAGGCAGCAGCACTGGGAAGCATCAGGTTCAAGCCTGGACACCCACCAGCTATCTGGCCCGTGGGGGGTGGGGGTTCCCGTTTGCCAAGGCAGGTGGGTTTCCTGCAAGCTTCAGTTGGTCAAATGGCCACAGGCCCTTCCCACCTCGGCAAAGACACCTTCCGAAAAACTGCTGCCTGAGGGCGTCCCAAGCACAGTGTGACGGGGCGGCACGTGGCTGGGCCCAGAAATCTCTAGCTATTCAACCAGCATCAGGCACACCAGAGGCCCCAGAGGGGACAGGCCCTGCCGGTGACTGGCCCCTCCTTCCACCTTCCTCTCAGCTCTAAACACAAACACCAGAGCACAAGTCTTCCAGGAAGAGAAACATGGCCACACAGCCAGCTTTCCCCACTGGCTGGCCCTGCAGTCACCCCACACAGGACGCCCGCAGGTCCCTCCCCGCTCGCCTCTCATGCACAGCTGCGTCCACATTTGGGGACAAGGTAAGACACCAAATCAGATGCAAACTCAAGCAACCACAGAGAACTCGGGTGAGCAGACCGGGTGCAGAACACGAGGCAGAATTCAAGTACTGAGGCGCGCCGGCCGGGCGGCGGCCCCTCCGAGCTCACAGTATCTGTCCCGTCTCTGGTCCCTTCCTCTGGACCTTTTGCACTTGTCCCAGCTGCCTTGGGGACCGTCCCTCTGGGAGGGCAGGAGCGGCGGCTGGACCCCCAGGCCGGCCCCCCGCCTCAGCAGCTCCAAACGTGGTCCAGTCCCGACCGTCCTCCTGGGAAAGGCGCTGATATAACTTAGCTCTATAATAGACTATATAGTATATGCGTATTGCTAGTAGTCAAGCTTAGGAAGAAAGGTGCAGACATCTCCTAGGTACTCAGTGGCTCGTCTCTCGTCTATGGGGTCTGGACGAGTCAGGGTCACGCTGGCAGGGCAAGACAACCCCGATTCTGGAATTAGTCATCTTGTAAACAAAGGAGGGGAGGGTCCGGTTTTCTTAATTGGTTTTCCTTGGGAAAAAATGATCAAAAGATGCTAAGGCACTCTGGAAGGCCCCTCGGAGCCCAGGCCCCCGCCCGCCGCCCACCTGCCCCTCGGTACATTCAGGATGCGGAGGGAGCGCCCCCGGCAGGTACAGTCATGGGCCACGCACGTCTGCAAACGCTCCTGACCACGCCCACCGTGGAACACATTAGTGCAAAACGCTCGGCCTGGCCCACCCGGGGCGCAGGCAGAGCTCAGAACCCATTCACATTTAATTATTATTATTATTGAAGTTTTACCTATAGCTCTTGCCTTCCTCACCCAGAACAACAAAACAGACGGCGAGTATAAACAATTAAGGGACAGAGGTCGTGGGACATTGTGCTAGCCCGAGCAGCGGTCAGGCATTCTGTGCGGCCACCGCCTCCTCCGGTGGCCAGCGGCACCTTCGCTGGCCCAGGTCGGGGGGCCGTGCCCATGTGGGAGTGGAGGGGGAGAGAGAGCCCTTCCATCAGCAGCCCGCACAGGCGGGGCTACCTCCCAGAGGTCCCCAGGGATGGTCAAAGTAAAGTGCAAACTTGGGGTGGGGGGAAGCAGATGAAGGAAAACTCCAGGGGGCCAGGGGTGCAGCTTGATCTCACCCGCTGGCCCTTCTGCCAGCCCACAGCCTCCGCCCAGCACCAGGAAGATTTGGTCCAGGTCCCTGGAGGGCCTCCTGGGCCCCAGCCACCCGGGCCAGGTCCTTGTAGGTCTGGGCAGGAACCGTAGAGCCTCGGGCTGGCTGCAGCTGGTCCCAGCCCAGGTTGGGGTCGCCCAGGACTTGGGCCCCAAGGTACAGATGGAGGGGCTGAGGTCAGCTCCACGGTGCCCACCCGTGGTGCCCGTTCCCCCTTCCCAAAGCCACCAGACCTTTTGGACGGCAGGCACGTGCTTGTGGCTGGGCTGGGGGCAGCGCGGGAAGGAGACCATCCGTGAGGTCTCCCCCAGCCTCTCCGCGTGGAGAGGGCCATGCCACAGAAGCGAGAAGCCCACCGGCAGGGTGTCTAAACTGCACCCCAGGCTCCCCACACTGAGCCCAGCACTGGCCTTCTAGCTGGGGAGAGGCCGCCCAGCCTGTGCGCACACAGGAATACATGGGGCAGCGGAACTCAGGACGGATGAGGGGACAGGGGAGGGACGGACCCTCGGCCACACCTGGAAACTGGCTGGGCCCTGCAGGCTGGCAGGCTGGACAAGGGTACCACACACCGGGCCACGTGGCCCCACGGGCAGTTCCCGTGACCTGTGTGAACAAGGCTTAGCGACAGCTAAACTTCCGGGGGAGCACTCCAGCCCTCCCTGTGCGCCCCGCCCCCAGCTGGCATCCACACCTGCCAGCTGCCGCAGCCCCGGCCCCACAGCCTTGGGCACTCATGGAATGCTGGAGGAGCTGGGGGGCCGAGGGGCCAGAGCTGGAGCAGGGGCTGCGTCCTGCCCAGCAGAGCTGCCAGGCCCCTGAGCTCAGCCAGCACGAATCCTGGCTGGCTTCCCTGGCCCAGGATGGGGGGCGTGGGCACGTACCCCCAATCTGTGGTAGGCTGGGGAGAGGGACACCGGCCCTCCCCAGTTTTTTTGCTCTATTGGGTCTGAAGGTTTCCAAGTCATATATGAAACAAATCTGAACGAAACAAACATACCGAACAAACACAATCCCAGAGTGGCTGGGGAGGCAGAGGTGGCGAGGGCAGTACCAGCTGCACGGGTCCCTCGGTGGGCACAGCGGGAGGGGGGCAGCCAGGCTAGAGCCAGCGTGCCCTGTAGGTCAGCAGGCCAGCATCTGGGACTCCGGATGGACGGAGGGGCCACAGGGCTGAGGGGGCAGGGCAGAGCCAGGACACGGGGGCGGGGGGTGAACGAGGCATCCTTCCCCCGCCCCCAGTGACCCGCGACAGCCACGGCTGAGGCAGCATCACTGGTCTCTGCACACGGGCATGCACACTCACGCACACTCGCACACGCGCACGCAGGTGGCGTCTCAGGAAGAAGGAAAAACAGGGGTCTGGCCCCTGGGGACCCAGCACTGCCCCACTGCCCCCGTGGGGTCCCTGTGAGTAAGCAATGGAGTGTCACAGGACCCCAGCGACAGGCCAGGGCTGCCTGGGCTTCCGCTCCTGGGGCAGGAGGCACAGGAAGGGCGGGCAAGGCTGGGTCAGGGTGGGGTGCCAGGGGCCTCCCCTGAAGGGTGAGGGTGAGGCTTCGGCGGGGGACTGACCTGGGAATATCAAAAAGGAGCCCTGGGCCCTCCCTCCCAGCGGTGGCCAGTGGCCTAACTGTTTACAGTATAATGAGTGCATTTTTTTCCTTCATCCATTTTAAATACAGGCAGAATAAAAATCACATTTTTGTCAGGCAGCAGTAGCAGTTCAGTAGGTAAGTGGCTTGATCACATTTGTTTGTATTAGTAACGCATGCAAGCAGCTTTAGTACTCGGTCCCTCGCACGGTGGCCACACTGGCCCCTTACAAAGTCCCTGCGTAGGTGCCCTCTGGCCGCCTCGTGGCCGCGGCTGCCGGTGTCTGGGGCCTGCTGGAGCCGGTGCTCCCCTGCTCGAAGGGCTGCGGAGGGCTCTGGCCATCGGCGGGCAGTGGCTCAGGGGCGGCCACCTCCTGGATGACCGAGCCGGCCCCGTCTGCCTCCTCTGCGGCCTCGAAGGCAGGATTGGCGGCGGTGCTCAGATCCACATTCACAGCGTCAGTTCTCAGAGCCACGATGGTGGCCGTGTCGCTCCGACGCTCGGCGTAGATGCGCTGCTCAAACACCTGGGCGGCGGCCGGCGAGAACTCGGGGTCGAGGGGCAGGCTGGCGGCCGAGGTACCCATGACCGTGCGGTACATCTCCACGCCCTCTGGCAGCATGGACTTGATCTTGGGCAGCCAGCGCTTGCGGACCCGGCGGGCGTTGGTGCACATGTCGGCGGCGATCACGTTCATCTCGCTCTCCTTGAAGCTGGGGGCGAAGTTCTGACAGTACACTGCGGAGACAGGGCGCAGGAGGTGGGACTGAGGGCGGCCACGCGCCTATGGTGCACCACAGAACCAAGACGCCCTGTGCAAACCTCAGGGGCTGGGGGCTACCGAGCGGTGGCCACCGCCCTCAGTGTCAGCCCCCACTGGCCTGGGGGACCACGTGGCCCTCAGCGGTCGGACCACTGGTCCCCTGTCCCGCCTCACGGTCCCAAATGCCCACTCGATCCTTCAGGAGGGTCTCTGCTGGTCAGGTCAGGCAGCCCCAGGTGCCTGCCCGGTTTTGACCCAGTGTAACCTCTCCAAGCCTCCCTACTCCCTGCAAATCGGAACTGGTCACGGGGGCGATGGGGAGCGAGGAGCCAGCTCGTGGAGAACTTCCTTGCTGCGACCTTGTGAGCAGCAGACAGCAGGCGCTGCCAGCAATGAAAAACCCTCTCTTGCACCGGGCGCGGTGGCGCATGCCTGTCATCCCAGCGGCTTGGGAGGCAGAGGCAGGAGGATCGCAAGTTCGAGACCAGAGGCAGTCTGTGAAACTTAGCAAGACGCTGTCTCAAAAAAAAGTAAAAAAAAAATGGGCTGGGGGTACAGCTCAGTGGTCCAGCACTTGCAGAGCATGTGAACTCGAGGCCCTGAGCTCAACCCCCAGTACTGCAAAAACAAAACAAAACAACACACACACACATACACACACACACAAAAAAAAAACTTTCTCTTCCCTTTGTCCACAGGAGCCACAGACCAAGGCTAGGTTCAGGTCCCCAAAGAGCACTAAACCAGAAGCAGGTCCCCCCAACCCTCCTGGTGAGCCCTGCATGAAGCGTATCAGCCAGGCCCCCTCCCAGCATCTTCCCCGGCCCTGACTGTCACCCTGAGCTTTGGGACTATAATTGCCAACTGCTAAGACCCCTCTCCGCTATCAAACAGAATTAGCCTTCCAAGGGATTTTTCTGGCAAGAAAGTAAGAAAGCACGTCCTGGGCCAGTGGCCATGAGGCTGTGCTCTTGGCTGGTCTGGCACATGCAGGGTGGTGGCTTGTCTCCCATCCGGGGTGCAGGCCTGCCATGGAGATGGACTGGGCTCCGCCCCACCACCCAGGAGCGGGAGGCAGAAGCCGGCCGAACAGATGGCAAAGGCTCAAAATAACCTCAACATGTAAATAAGGGGTTTTGTTCAAAAAGGAAAATTAGATCTATTTCACATATTAAAATAGTTTCGCAGCTGAATTCATCACGCTTGGAAACCTACCAAGGACGCGAACACCTCGAGGCCGGGCTTGGGCGGCTGCTCTTTTCTTTCTCCTTGCCGCAGCGCTGCGGGAGAAGCTGCACGCAGCCCAGAGCGACCCTGGAGCCCACGCAGGCCTCCTCAGAAGGGGATGTGAACCCCAGTGGGGACCCCTGGAGCTCCCCAGACCCCAACCCCCGCTGGAGCCCCAGGCCCACTCACATTTCACAGCATTCAGGACTCTGCTGTCCAGTGGCTTGCGGCTCGGGTCGCTGGTGGACGAGCGGATGCCTGTGCCGCAGCTGTTGGCCAGCGTGTTCCTGGGGGGGACAAGGAGAGGAGGCAGACGAGGCCACTGGGCCAGAAGTGACCCAGACAATCGGGCTTCCCCACCTACACTCTCAAGGCTTTCCCGGCCCCTGTGGCCTGCTTAGCCAGGTGTGCATGGCCCCAGGGTCATGTCCAGCAGGATGGAGTGGGCCCAGCCGCCCTGTAAGGGACAGAACAAGGGCAGAGTCTCCAAGCTAAGATGGTGGCGTGGGCCACTGAGGTGGGAAGCTAAACGGGTCAGTCCCGGGCCCTGTCCACAGGGATCCCCCAGCTAATCTGAGCAGGCTGTGCGGCCATGGGGCGGGGCTCTGCTGACCTGCCTACTGATGGGGTACGTGCGGTTTCTTCCTTCGTGTTGGTGACGGGAGGGGAAATGCCAGGAAAGCAGGTTCCTCCCCAGGCCAAGCCCTGGCCTATGGGGACGTGGCACCTTGTGGAGCCTGTCCGCCGCCTGCAGGCTCCCAGGCCACGTGGTGGGTTTCAGAGGCTCAAGCCCTTTGTGACCAGACGGCTCACGGCTAAGGAGACTCCAGAACTTTCTGCACACTTCCCCGTCTTACCTGTCAAAAAAGGTGGCCAGGAGCCTCCGCAGCAAGACCTTGTGCTTCACGCCCGCGCAGAGGTGGCAGTTCATGAGCTGGCCCCGCGTGATGTAGACCCCGGAGCCTGCAGCCAGCAAATATCCACCAGTGAGGCCGCTGGCCTTATGACTGCAAACCCAGGGCTCGTGACCTCCCGGAGGCTGTGAGCCAGGGTAGGAGGCCGAGAGGAGCCTGAGGCCTCTCGGACTTCTCCTGTGCCAACAGCAACCTCAGCTCCCACCTGCTGGTCGCCAGGACAATACTACAGCCCGGGCCACCCGGTCATCCACAAGTGGGACCAGCCCGGGTAGGGGAAAGACATGGTGCCACGGTGCCTCCACAGCGCCAAACCGCTAAACTTCAGCCTTTCCTGCTGCGCTGAGGCCCCATGGGCAGGACATGGCCACCATGCTTGGACACCTCCCTAGGAACGCGCAGCAGGGGCTGGCCTGGCCCCTGCTCTGCCTTCTGCCCTGCACAGTCCCAGATGTTGAAAAGACACAGGCAAAGAAGGGGGAGATGGTGGCAGGGCCAGAGGGTCCAACCGGGACCCCTGGGTTTGTCCCAGGAAAATCGGGCAGAGGCGTGATCAGGGAGGCCCGTGCTGGGCTGCCAACCCAGGGCTGGGGACCTGGCGATATCCCAGAAGCCCCACCAGGGTGAGGGAGAGCAAAGGGCTGAACCAAGGAGGACTGGACCCCCCCCCCAGGGCGACAGGGAGGTCTGGGTGGGACCCAGGGGCTGCCAAGTGGAAAGGGCAGCTGTGAAGGAGCCGGTCATCTGCCTGTGCAGAGGAAGGCACAGGGCGGGATCCCGGCAAGGCCTGCGCCACAGGGCGGCTGCGAGGACTCTCTCCGCCTTCCCTAGCTTTCTCTCCAGCTGATTTGTGCCGGAGGACAGACAGAAGCTCTTAACAGCAAGGGAGCTGAAGCTGGACCTTCCTTGGAGGTCTCAGCGGCAAGGAGGAGCCAAGGAAGCTGCTCTCGCCTCTGGGAACCTCACCTGGCAGTGTCCCACCAGAGAGGGACAAGGAGAGGAGGCAGACGAGGCCACTGGTCCAGAAGTGACCCAGACAATTGCGCTTCCCCACCTACACTCTAAAGGCTTTCCCGGCCCCCCGTGGCCTGCTTGGACAGGTGTGCATGGCCCCAGGGTCATGTCCAGCAGTATGGAGTGGGCCCAGCTGCCCTGTAAGGGACAGAACAAGGGCAGAGCCTCCCAGCTAAGACGGTGGCGTGGGCCACTGGGCTGGGAAGCTAAACGGGTCAGTCAGTCCTGGGCCCCGCCCACAGGGACCCTCAGCTAATCTGAGCAGGCTGCGCAGCTTGGCCCCATCCCAGGGTGTCACTGCAGCCTGAGGGACCCATGGTGGCTCCCCAAAACTCTTTCCTGGGGACATCAGTCACTAAGACTGCAAGGGTGGCCTTCCCTGAAACGGACTCCCAGGAGGCCTGAATTCCCTCTCCTGTCAGGACGCACCTGTCCACAGGCCCCTCTGAGACCACCCCTCCCTCAGGCGCTGGGCTGGCTGGTCTCACGGGGAGCTCGCCCCCTCTGAACATCTCCTCGGTCCCCTGAGGCTGCTGTTGGAGGGTGGGGTGGCCAAGACGCCCAGCCCCGAGCCTGCGGCCCTCACTGGCCCTCACAGCCCAACACCAGTGCTCCCTGGAGGAGGCTCTGCCCAGATGAGGCCGTGCCTCAGGGCATGGCCCACTGGCCACAGCAGCAACCCCCATGCCACCAGGAAGCCACACTTCTGAAAGGACAGGAGCTCCTGTTGGCTGAAAGGCAAGGCCAGCCTGGGCAGCTGGCAGCTGACCTGCCACCTGGCTGGGATGTCACGCCCCAAGGCAGAGGTTCCCAGTGGAGGGGGACGGCGAAGACCCCAGCCCACATTCTGCTGGCAGAGGGGACCCCGAAATACTGTCCAGGGTGCGGCAGCCGGGCTGCCAGAAAGAACAGGAAAGGGCAGCTTAGGGGCCAGGAAGAGGAACCCTGCCCCAGCCCATGTTTGGGGCTTTCTTGGCAAATGAAGAAATTACCGGAAAGTGGCTCAGCAGCCAAATGGGATAAATTTTTATCATTTTGTTGAACAGCCTTAAAAACCTACGAGGAACTACGAGGCACCGAGAAGACAGATACTGTCGACAAAAGCACTGGCTCTGAGGCTCTGGGGCCGGGTCATGCTGGCGGTTCTTGGAGGGTTCCACTTTGGACCACGAAGCTGCCACGTGGACGCGGCAACTGGACACTCGGGTGGGAAGGACACTGGTAAACTACAGGCGACTTGTTTCTATCTGTGACCTAAATTAAAACGTTGAGAATGCAGCCCCTGCCAATCAGGAGCGCGGCCAGCCCAGGAGACTCAATTAAAATGCTAAATTAATTCAATTGAATAACTCCTCTTAATGACACATTCTTCTTAAAAGGAAATTAGAGGAAATTTAAGATGTTCTTTTTTTCTTTCTTCTTTCTTTTTTGACTAGTGATGAGTACATTGTTCTTAGCTCTGAAAAATTAAAGGAAAGAGCACATTTGCATACAATAGACAGGCAGGGCGGCCTTACCTGCGACCAGCTCCAGCTTCTCCCCGGGGTCGCCCTCGGAGTAGAGCTTGGGGTGGCAGCGGTACCCGATCTGGCTGATGAGGCTGGCGGGCAGCGCCACGAGGTCGCGGCGGATGAGGACGCAGGACCGGCTCTCCAGCGGCACTGGCTCCGGCTTCTCTTGCACTGTGGCACAGAGCCGGCCTGGTTAGGAGGTGTCTGCGGGCTGGGCCATGCTGCTCTGCGCCCGCCCACTACACTTGCCAAGGCCTGGGGCTGTGAGGCCCACTGCAGCCCACCCTCCATGCCTGTCACATGTCTGCTTCTGCTGGCCTAGTCCTGCCCCACAGGGAAGCCTGAAAAAAATGAGCGAGTGCTAGGCAGTGGGTGAGGGACGTCCAGCCAGGTCCAGGAACAAGTTGCCAAGGGTGGGAGGTGGTTCCCAAGAGGCCAGGAAGGGCCAAGGGCTGGGGGCAGAGAGGCAGGCCAGAGAGCGACCCCTCTTGGGAGGAGGCTGCAGGACAGCCTGCCTGGAGGCCTAGTGACTGCAGACAGGGCGAGGCAGCTGTACCGGGTGCTGAGTGGGCAGCCAGCTCTGCAGGGAGGGAAACTGAGGAACAGAGTGGAGGCTGGCAGCTGGACTAGGGTCTGGACTAGGGTCCAGAATCTCCCACTTGGACCCCATGCGAGAAGCAGCCAGACACAGCCAGCCCTAGTTTGTGGGGAGGCGCTGGGGGTACCCGGGAGACGGACTTGGCACATGTGAGGATACGGCCCCCTGGACCACGTCGGCCTGGCATGAGAAGCAACTCTTAAATATTTGTCACTGGTCAGGCCAGGCAGACGGGCAGCGTTGCTGTGGGGTGGCTCGAGCCTCCTGCCGCCTGGGAATGCTCCCAACAAGCTGCTGCCGGGGCTGGTGGTCGGGCCCAGGAGCCACTCTGCACCTGCAGCTCTGGAGCGCGAGTCCCCGGTGCTGCCCAGGAGAGGCAGCCCGCAGCCATCCTGTGCAGTCCACGGTGCAGAGCGCCAGCCTGGGCTTCCAGCCAGGCCCCGCCCTGGGCCTCCTGACCGGCACAGCAGCCAGGGCGAGGGGCCCCGCCCTGGCAGAGGGCCTGGGCCAAGAGCCCTCATTTGATGACCACCTGCTGGGCACCCCACCTGCTGCAAGGCAGAGGAGGTCCCGTGGCCCCGCCCCCTTCCCCGCTGCTCCTCCCAAGAAGCCTTGCAGTGTCCCCTCTCCTTGGGGCTCAGGGGGCCTCCCAAGCTGCTCTTCTCCAGGCTCCCACAGGCCAGGTGGCCACCAGGGTAGCGCTCCCGGCACAGCCACCCTGCAGAGGGCAGCGGCACCGCCTCACTCGCCCCCATGTCCCCAGCACACAGGTGAGGCCTTCAGAGACCCCGCCCCGCCGGCTGTCCGAGAAATCCTGCTTGCTCTGGCTCCTGCCCCTGGCTGAGCAGCAAGGCCCCGCAGGCCGTCCCTCCCGGACCCATGGGGTCTGCAGGTTGGACAGGTCCGAGTCCTCAGGCTGCTCAGCAGTCAGGCTTGCTTGGTGAGGGTGGCAGCTCCCTCAGCAGCCTCGGTGGGGCCAGAAGTCCCCTGGGGGCAGGGCTGGCTTTAGGACCTGGCAGTTCACAGACAGATCCTGCTGGTCCTGCAGCCTCAGAGTCCAGAGGGCTCAGCATGGGTGGCTCAGACTGAGCCTCCCAGAGGCCACCCGAAGATGACAGGCAGGTGCACCTGCTGCTCCAGCTGGGCCAGTGCCCTGGCCCTCTGCACCACCACCCACAGGAGGGAGCCACGGGCAGCTTCTCAGTGGAAAGGGGGGTCCCAAGCAGGAATCTGCCTCACATTATCCTTGCACCCAGCTCCCAAGAGCCAACAGCTGGGTGCTGAGACTGCCCGCACCCCAAAAGTCACAGTGAGTCACTGGGGAAAGAAGCAGGAGGGATTCCGGCCCCAAAGGCCAGGTGGGAAGAGGGGAGACCAGGCAGAACCCCTGCAGCTTCGCCCCACTCCAGTGTCTGGCATCACTGGACACTGTCCCTGGCCCCTTCAGGCCCCTTCACCCTGCCCCCAGTGGCCTCTGTCACAGCTCAGGATGAGCCTTATGGCCACCTGACGGAGGCTGAGTTTGGGGAGAAGGACTACGTCTCCCACAGCCAGTGCACAGTCCAAGGCGACGACAGAAGCCAGGAGGGCGGCTGGCTGCGGAGGCAGGCACATGGCCCCGCCTGGCACAGACCCGGGGTCAGGAGGGCCAGGTGGCATTTCCCATCGGGCAGAGCAACGAACATCTCCACAGCCCGGAATTACCCGGGGGGCTGAGGGAACACATGGCAAACAATCCGGATGGTATTTTAAAACATAATTACCATCCCCCGCCCCCCGCCCAGCCCGCGATGATTACACATGGAAACGAATGGAGCAGCCCCGATGCCGCGCGTGGCATTTACATAAAGAATGTTCGCCAACAGAAATAATTCCCGATCCACAACCACCTCGTCGCTAGATGTTTTTCTCAACAGCAGAAGTTGTTTGCACTCCACGCGCCCGCCCCTCCCCAGCCCCAGCCTGGCTCCCCGAGAGCCAGAGACTGTCAGTGCAGAGCCCCGAAAAACCACTTCTATTTCTGCCCTGCCAAGCGCTGGATGCTGCTGCGGCTAAAAATATCCCGAAGCAAGTTGCAGCTCATCTGCAAAGGTGCTCTGAACTTTGCCATGCACCCACTCCTTCCCCAGGCCCCCAATCACGAGGGGAAGGGGCTGCAGTCACCACCTGGAGCTCCAAGGGCTGACTTACAACGGGGTGGCCAGGGAGACCTGGGGGACGCATTCCCAGGGAGGATGGGTCTCAGCCCTGGTGGCAGAGAGCCACAGGTCAGGTCCCTCGATCTCCTCCAGGGGTGGTGGAAGGCCCTTCGGGGGCCTGAGAGTGGAGAGGGACTCCACGATTACACTGCATTCCTTGTGCCTGGGTCCCAGGTCTTGGGAGACCTGTGGTTCCTGCCACCCAGGACTGGTCCCTGCAACACCACTGCCACCTGAACTTGGATGGTTCTGGGGAGGAAGCAACGGTTTCCAGGATCGTGTGTTTCTGGTGAAGGCACAATGAGCCAGTTCTTTTCTTTTCTTTTCTTCTTCTTCTTTTTTTTTTTTTTTTTTTTTGCAGTACTGGGGGTTGAACACAGGGCCTTGTGCTTGCATGCTCTGCAAGTGCTGGACCACTGAGCTGCGCCCCCAGCCCATTTTTTACTTTTTGAGACAGGGTCTCGCTAAGTTACACAGACTGCCTCTGGTCTCAAACTTGCGATCCTCCTGCCCCCGCCTCCTGAGCCGCTGGATTACAGGCGTGAGCCACCGCGCCTGGCGCACAGTGAGCCATTTCTGTGGAGAGGTGACTAAGTGCTCTCACCGAAGGTGTGTCACCTCCTAAAGTGGAAAGATCCTCCTATGGTGGAAAGATCTGGAACCTCCTATGGTGGAAAGATCTGGAACACCAGCTCCCCTGGGCAGACAAGGGACCAGCTCTTGAGGGCTGGGAAACCGACTTCCCCAGATCACACTGGTAGAATGCGACACTCACGGGTGCGGAACACGTGTGTAACCTCCAGGGCTCCTGAGGTGGTAACCAGGAGCCTTGCTGACCCTTCGAGGCCCTGGGCAGCAGATACCGAATGAAGGAACTTGTGGAGAAGGAAATGAACCCCAAGGACACAGAGCTGAGGGAGAGGAGCTGGAGGATCCCACGGGAGGCCACGGACGTGAGCTCCCCAGAGTCAGACTCACGGAGGGACGGGATGCAGAAGGTGGCGTGGGTACTGGGAGGAGGGTGGAGAGTTGGTGTGTAACAGGGACACAGTGTCCGTGTGGGAAGATTTCAGGAAGTCCTGTGGGAGAGCGGCGGTAATGGCTACACAGTACTGTAAATGTGCCTGACGACGCTGCACTGATGGATAAAGATGGTTACTGCAGACGACCTCAGCACCTGGGTATTTTATAATTAACAATTTTTAATTTTGCTGTACTGGGCCTTGCGCATACTTTCAAGAGCTGTACCACTGAACCGCACCCCCGGCCCCTTTTAAATTTATTTTCTATTTTTTATTTTATTTTATTTTATTTTTTGTGGTACTAGGAGTTGAACCCAGGGCCTCGCGCCTGCACGCTTCGCAAGTGCTGGACCACTGAGCTGCACCCCAGCCCATTGTTTCACTTTTTGAGACAGGGTCTCACTATGTTAGGCAGACTGCAATCCTCCTGCCTCCGCTACCCAAGCCACTGGGATTACAGGTGTGTGCCACCATGCCTGGCCTATTTTTTTATCTTGAGACAGGATCTTGCTAAGTTACACTGGCTGCATTCCTCTCAAGTCTTTGGGGTTACAGGTGTGCACTACTTTGCCCGGCAATAGAAAACATTTTTAAAAAAGAAAATACAGGCCGGGTATGGTGGCGCACACCTGTCATCTCAGCGGCTTGGGAAGCGGAGACAGGTGGATCGCAAGTTCGAGACCAGAGGCAGTCTGCCTAACTTAGCGAGACTCTGTCTCAAAAAGTAATAAAAAAAGGGGGGGGGGTCTGGGGGTGCAGCTCAGTGGTCCAGCACTTGCAAAGCATGCAAGCACGAGGCCCTGGGTCCAACCCCCAGTACCGCAAAAAAAAAAAAAAAAAAAAAAGAAAAAAAAGAAAAAAGAAAAAGAAAAAAGAAAAGAAAAGAAAAGAGGCAAGGGTGTATGCAGCTCAGTGAGAAAGAATGTGCTTAGCTTGCGTGAGGCCCTGGTTCCCTCTCTAGCGCGTGTGCACAAGCGCACGTATATGCAAGAGAATGAATGGGTGGAAAGGTGAGGGTGGGGGCATGGAGGGAGCAGGGAAGGATCCCACCTACACTGGCCCTGACCCTTCCCCGCCTGCATGTTCCGGACCTGGGCTCCAAAGAGCTCAGGACCCTCTTCAGGCAGAGCCAGGACCTGCCCACAGGACGATCCTCAGCACGAGGTCCCAGACGTAAGCCCTGTTCCTATCCCGGACGCCTGAGAGCGCGCTTGGGCACTCGCAGATGCTGTCCTCAGAGTGGGTGCGGGAAGCCCAGCTCCTGGGCACCACGACCCAGGACAGCCACCCTGGCCAGAGCCCTGGGAGAAGAGAGGGAGGAAGGAGGAGACACCCGCTCTGTGGAAATATACACCTTGCCGAGCAAGCAAACAGACCCCTTGTTGTTAATTGCAGAGAAAAGTACAACATAAACCCAAACTGATAGAAGCAGCTGACTCATGCTCTGATTTTATGACTAAATAAAGCTGTGGGGATCAAGACCACGTGGCTCAGGCAACTGGACAGACAGCAGCTCCACAGCACAGAACGGAAGCCACAGATGCCTCCCACCGCACGCTCAGTTGGGCTTCGACAAAGGCAGGCTGGCTATTCAGCAGAGGTGGCAACGGCCCCTTCAACAAACGGTGCCGGAGCCCCTGGTCATTCACACGCAAACCCAGGCCAAAGCGGCCCGGGATGTCAGCCCCACACCTCACACGCAAAGGTACAAAACCGGAGCGCAGACCTACGCATAAACCACGAAACTCTTAGGAGACAGTAGAAAATTCTAGTAATCGTGGATGAAGCTAAAAGTTGAGACAGAACCCCCAAAGCACAACCCCTAAAAGGACTGATTGTCTAAGTACATGTCATCAAAGTGAGAAAGAGCTCTGTGAAAAGTTACAAAATCAGCTGGGCATGTTTGCACACGCCTATAATCCCAGCGGCTCGGGAGGTGGAGGCAGGAGGATGCCAAGTTCAACACCAGAGGCAGTCCGCGTAATTTGGCGAGACCCTGTCTCAAAAAGTAAAAAAATGGGCTGGGGGTGCAACTAAGTGGCCCAGCACTTGCACAGCATGCAAGCCCTGGGTTCAGCCCCCAGTACCGCAAAAACAAAACAAAAAAGTCACAAAATCGAGGTAGCTCTAGACTGGAGGGAAATACCAGCAAATCCTATCCACGTCTAACAAAGGACTTTCACTTAAAAAAGCAAAGAATTCTCTCGACAGTAGGAAACAGCCCAGCTTTATGAATGGGTAGAAAATGTGGACAGCATAACAGAGAATTAGCACAGAAAAAGATACTCAACATCATTAGCCCTTGGAGAGATGCAAACTGAAATCCCAATGACCAGCGACCTCGCAGTCACTAGGACGGCCGGACCTAGAAAAGGGACCATAGTGGGTGCCGGAGAGCCTGCTGGGCATGGGGATTGCCTGAGTTGTGGGTAAGAATGCAGAAGAGACCCGCTGTGGGTGGTGGCTCGGTGGGTCCTTATGACATCACACTCAGCACATGACCCCCCGGTTACACGTCTGGGCACCTGCCCAAGAGACCCAAACACGAAAACTGACCTCCACAGACAACCTGGAACAGGAACGCTCACGCCAGCTCCGCCACAAGTGCCCCCTCTGGCACCAGCCCACGTGCCCTGCCACAGGTGAATGGGCAAGAATATGTGGACCATGCTCCAATAGACTACTACTCGCAATTGAAAGTAACAGATTACTGCTGCACAGCCTGGCTGGGAGGCTCTTCCTGCTGGATGGAAGGGGCCGGTCTCGATGGTCACACGCTGCTGGTCCTGTTTGTGTGGCATTCTCCAAGAGAGGCCCCTAGGGACAGAGCAGGTCGGGGTGTGACCAGAGCGGGTCAGGTGGAGTGTGGATGGCCATCAAGGGGCAGCGTGAAGGGGCTTGGGAAGGACAAGCCACCATTCCCAAGGTAGCCACTCAGCCCTTCCCCGGCCCACGGCTGCTCAGCTCCAGGTGGCCTCGACTCACACACAAATGTACTACCCGCGGGTGGTCTAGTGGACGCGCCACGTACCCTACAGCTACTGGCTCGGCACAAGCCAGATGCTGGCAGCCCACGCCTGGGGAGGACATCTGCTTGCACACAGTGCTCTTGGGGTCCCAGGACAGGTGCCCAGGGATGCGCAAAGGGAGGGCGGGGCCTTGCAGGAGGGTGGGGGTGCCAGGCTGTAGTGATGACTGGAAGACGTGGCACAGCGGGCACCCCCAAGACTCCCATGAGTTCAGACAAGGGGGCTTCCATATGCCCTGACCCTCCACACAGAGCTGTGTCCCCCACACAAACACCTACTGCCCAACACTGGCCAGGCCGGGGCCACTACCTGCTTCCCAGCCCTTGGCTCGGGTGCTTCCTGATGGCCAGAGCCCCAGCCAGATGCAGGCCACTTCCCGTGGACGTGGCACCCGGTACGGCCAGCACTGCTTTGGGAAGCCCTTCTTCCCTGGGGTGGGGCCTGTGGACCTAGCTGGCTCCCTGTGGCTGGGCCAGCCTGCGCCCAGCCCAGCATTCCCTGCTGCCCAGAGGCCTGGCATCCAGCAAGCGCCTGTGGCTGTCAGCACTAGCACGCCCTGGCGTGGTGCCCCTCCCACGGCTCTCAGAGCCCCATGTGTGCTCCAGGGAGGGGCAGAGATGCCACTGGTTGTAAGGTGTGTAGCCTTGTATGTTCCAGAGGACAGAAAGGCCACCGCAGGTGGCAAGGCCTGCCTCTTCCACACACGCTGAAGCCTGGGGAGAGCGAAGCTGGGACCCAGTGAAACGCCAAGCTGGGTGCAAAAGGCCACGGCCTGGCAGGGATGGCCAGGCGGAAGACGGGAGAGGTAGAGGCAGAATTCTAAGTCGGGAGCAGGGTGGGCTCTGCGCACAAGACCCGGCCATTGCGTGCTGCAGAGCAGGACGGAAGGGCATGGTAACCTCAGGGGTCACTGTGTCCAGTTGGAAGGAAGCCATGGGTCAGGGAGGGCGGATATGGGGCAGCTCCGCCAGGGGCTCGCGGCAGGTGCTGACCAGGCTCCCAGTCCCAGCAGCCCCTTGGACTGGGGGCTCCATGACTGACCTGGGCTCTCTGGCTTCTCCACACCAACTCGACTTGTCCTGTCTGACCTGCTCACGGCTACCTCCTCCACATCCACGCCAGGGCCTCTTCCCAAGCCAGGGTTCCCCCATCCCCGGTCCAGCCTGGAAGACCTGAAGTCCCCCATGCTCCCCCAAACCTCTGGCAGGGAGCTGGCAACCTTTCTTACCACCCATCTGACCACATCCCTCTCAAGCTCTCTGTCCTTCCAAGCTCTCCGCCTCGCCCGGTGACATCACACGGGGCTGGACGCAGCCTCCTCGTCCAGTGTGGGGTGAGCTGAACAAGTCACCGTCCACCACGTCAAGGGATGTGAGTCACCGAGAAGACACCGGTGGGGCTGTGTGCCGAGATGAGACCAGGATGCTTAGCAAGCCACAGCAAGGCACAAGACCACACCAACCCCTCACGCGTGTGCACATGCACATCCCAGACACAGCCAAGGATGCAAGACGTGGTGTGCAAACACCTCTGGGCTGAGCCAGGCGTGGTGGCGCACGCCTGTAATCCCAGAGGCTCAGGAGGCAGAGGCAGGAGGATCCCAAGTTCAAGACCAGAGGCAGTCTGTGTAACTTAGTGAGACCCTGTCTCAAAAAAAGTAAAAAAAAAAAAAAAATGGACTAGGGGTGCAGCTCAGGGTCCAGCACTTGTAGAACATGCAAGTGTGAGGCCATGGGTTCAACCCCCAGCACAAAACAACAACAACAACAACAACAACAACAACAACAATACTACTTCTGGGCTGTGCGGACACCTGCGTGGCCTTCTTGTTGTCTTTAAGTTGGCCGGCGACAATTAGCTGTGCAAAAATAAACACATTTAACTGTAACCCCCCCAGAGACTCCCGCTGCAGCTGGCAGGGGGTAGCTGGTATCAGACTAACATTTTCACCAAGAACTACAGGAGCTGAGTTGTTCAAACAGGATCCCCAAGTGGCCAGGACTTAGCACTGACACCCTGAGGAGAGGAAGCCACAGCCTGAGGGGTGGAGTCAGAGGAAGCAGGACCTGGAATGGGGTGCAAGGCCCGGGGGTGGGGTGCAGGAGCTGAGTTGTTCAAACAGGATCGCCAGGTGGCCAGGACTCAGCACTCACACCCTGAGGAGAGGAAGCCACAGCCCGAGGGGTGGAGTCAGAGGAAGCAGGACCTGGAATGGGGTGCAAGGCCCCGGGGTGGGGTGCTGGGCCCCGGGAGACTCAAGGGCTGGGCCCAGGCCCAGGCATTCTAGATGGGATTCTGCAACTCTCCCCCGGTGTACTTGTGGAGTATTAAGCAGCCTGTATGCAGGACAAGATTCGGAAAAACAGCTGCCAAGAAACCAAAAACAATGAGGTCTACAATTTGGTGTCTCCCATACCAGGGAGAGAAAATTGAATCTCAGAGCCTGGAGCAGCTTAGGGAGCACCAGGCTTAGCGAGCAGCTCGGAATCACCCCTGGCTGGGAGTGGGGTGGACTGGACACCTAGCCTGGCCCCCCCAGGGGGCTGCTCACTGCAGCCCTGGTTAGTGCTTCTAAAGTGTCTTCAAATGATGCCTGGCAATCAATAAAACAATGCCAGGAACACCAGAAAACAGCAAATGATTTAAAAAAAATTTTAAAAGGCATTAGAGACAGACCCAGAGACCAGATGATAAAAAACCAACTTACAAAAAGACATCCGATCAGACCATTAACAGCCGCCAACTTTGAGATGATTGCTGTGCACAGGTGCAGGAAATGCAGGTGACAAGACGGAGAATCCCACAGAAAACCAGAATCCGGAAGGGCCAGAGCATAGAAAAAGAGAGACTACAGTAACTGGAATTACGAATTCAAAGGAATGGTTTCTGGAGAAATTAAACAGAGTGGGTGAGGAGGTTGGTAAACCGGACAATAATTCAATAGCAAACATTCAGGTGGAAGCAGGGAAGAAGCAGTAAACGTGAGAGGAGGCAGCACCAGAGCTGCCCACAGAGCCCAGGATGGGCAGAGCCCGGCAGGCACCTGCTGCCTGGGAGGGAGGAGGCTGCGCATGGCAGGCCTCCTGCTGGGGACCCCGCCGTGGTCAGGACACGGAGCCCCACGAGAGGAAAGGGGCCCCGGACAGGACAGAGAGGGCCATGAAGGCAGGAGTGAGGAGCGCCTGGAGAGAGAAGGCGCAAATACGCACAAACCCAACGACTGCACGCAAGGGAAGGGCTGGCAGGGCGCGCCACAGAACTGAAGAACACAGGCGGCCACGGGGCAGCAGGTGGGGGGCGAAGGGACGCGTGTGCGTGCGCGTGTGCGTGTGTGTGCACGCGCGCGTGTGTGAAGGAACAGGAGGGTGGGAGGAAGGAAGTCCCAGGGCCGAAGGGCTTCCTACTGCGCAAGGAGCAGTAAATACCCTGAGGGCAGTGAGATCCCGAGTCCAGATGCGTGTTGACACTGCTCAGCCCTACAAGGACAGTCACCCACCCAAGCCAGCGACTTGGGAGGCTGAGGCAGGACTGTGAGGCAGCCTGCACAGCTCAGAGAGACCCTTTCTCAAAACAAATAAATAAATAAATAAAAATAAAGTAAATAAAAACAAAAACGGGTCTGAGCATGTGGCGCAGTGGTAGAGCACTTGCAAAGCACGCACGGGGTTGTTGTGCATACTTGAGTTTGTGCATCTTGAGTTTGAGGCCAGACTAGTCTACATAGCAAGACTCTGTCTCGTGAGAAAAAATGAATTCATTAAAAAATATTTTTGTGGCACTGAGGGGGTTGAATCCTGGGTCTCACATATACTTTGCAAGTGTTCTACTACTGAGCTGTACCTCCAACTATGGGTTCAACCCTCAGTACCATAAAAAACAAAACTTACAAGCATGTGAAAGGATAAAACCGGATTAACCCATAAGAAGAGGACAATGAGTCAGAATGCATCACATTAAGATGTACGTTAAAAATTTCCAATATAAAAAAGAAGAAGACAAAGGGAGAAACAACAAAACTCCGAGGCGACAAAAAGAAAATCATCGGCAGCACGGCAGAGCAAACCCAAGGCAGTCAGTCCTACAGGAAGTAAAACTGCAGGACGTACTCCCAATTAGGAAAGCAAGGCTGGCAGCTGAGCGGGGTGCTGCCCACCTGGTGGCCGGGCTACTCAGGAGGCTAAGGCAGGAAGTTCGCTTTAGCCCGGGAGTTCAAGGCCAGCCTGGGCAGCAGAGCAAGATGGTGTCCCGAGATGAAGCAAAAACTGATGGTTGAAAGCAAAAAAAGGGAAAGCTGTACCATGTACACGGTGCTCAGAAGAGAGTCGGCCTGGCACCCCCAGCCCACCTGGTCACCCTCCTGCAAGGCCCCACCCTCCCTTTGTGCACCCCTGAGCACCTGTCCTGGGACCCCAAGAACACTGTGTGCAAGCAAATGTCCTTCCCAGGTGTGGGTTGCCAGCATCTGGCTTGTGCCAAGCCAGTAGCCATAGGGTACACAGCGTGTCCACTAGACCACCTACCGGTAGTACATTTGTGTGAGTCGAGGCCACCTGGAGCTGACGTCAGACCACACGAGCACTGAGGCGTGAGATGCCGCCAGTATTAAAGTTTATTTCATAACAAGCACATCAATGCAACCTCAAGACAGACAGGCCTGAAATTACCAAGCCTCCCATATAACCAGAAAGGGCGACCACCACTGGGAGGTGTACCACACTGTTCAACCAGAGACCAGAGCAAACCTGAGAGAAATACCCAGGTTTGCCTTGATTCTTGATGAACTTTATTAGGCTGACCAGGGGAGTTTCTTTTCTGTGGATCTAGGACCCAGGCTAGGCATAAAACAAGTCCTGGCAAACTCCAGGGCAAGGAGAGGTCTGCGCACACTCCAGGACCACAGGGAATTTTACTGAGAAACCATCATGAAAAGAAAACATGAAAATCCAAAAGTGTTTGGAAATTAGGCAGCGCACACTGCTACACAATCCAGGGCCATGAGAGGAAGGGAGGGACTCATCACCTATTAGAAATGTTTGTATCAAGTGATAACAAAGAAAACACAATGCACCAAAACGCGTGGATGCTGAGGTGTTGCACGGCAGCAGAACTCCTGCTCAGCACCAGCGGCCTTGGGTTCTGTCCCCAGCAGTAGCAAGCAGGACTGGTCAGGAATTGTACAGCCCCAAGTGCGTGTACTTTCAAAGGCTGAGGAAATGTTTCCCTAAAGATCTATCTCGAAAACTGGGAAAGAACAGCAAATGAAACTCAAAGAAAGTAGAAATAAATTAAAATAAAAACATACATAAATATTTATGAGAAAGAAAATCCACAAGTTGGTTCTTTGAAAAGACTAACATAGTGGAAACTCTCCAGTAAGTCTGAATGAAGAAAAGAGAAAAGATACAAATTAAAACACCACCACCAGGCCACACAGCAGGTTCTGCACCACAAGGCTGGCAACTTTTGCGAGAGGATACATTTTAGGTGGTTTGGTCACATGCAGCCTCCCTAATATGTTCTTCTTGGCTTCTGTTTTTCAAATATATACAGCTTGTGGGCTGTGAAAACAGGCCATGGGACAGATATCAAGTCCATCTCTGCTATCAACACTAAGATCTTAAGCGCATCTTGGAACAACTTCATTCCAAGAAATGTAGACATTAGCTGGAACAGACAGAATTCTAGAAAAAACAGAACTTACCAAAACTGACACAAGAAGAAACAAAATGTGAGCTTGTCCTGTAGCAATCAAAGAAAATAAATCTGAATAAATATCTCCCTGTAAAGAATTCAAGGAGTATTATACAAACTCTTTCAGATTAATAATTTTTTAAAAGAGAGAAATAATTCTCAATTGATATCAATCTTGATATCAAAGTGAGGGACATTACCTTCAAGGAAATAAGGCAATCTCTCTCACGCACATGGCAACAAAAATCCTAAAGAAAAAATTAGCAAACGGGAAAGCGGGGCTTAGCCCACGGCTGGAACCGCATGCTAAATGACTCGATCTACTTGGCTGTCATGCAACTCCAGGCCCGACTTCTGAAGCCCCACCTCCCCGGACCCTGGGGTCAGGGGCTCCGAACAGTGTGGTCACACATGTCAGGTGGCTAGGGCAGGTTTCACAATGTTTAGTCAGGAGCATGGGACAAACTGAAGGGAGGGACTGTTCTCAGCAACCCCTCTGGGGCTCTGGGCTCAAGTATGGCCAGAGAGCACGGTGACCCTCAACTGGCACGTGGCATCCCACTGGCTCCTTCCAGGAGATTAACAGAGATTTGTTGTTGTTAGGTGCCGTGGAGTCGGTATCCGACTCATAGAGACCCTCATAGGGTTTTCAATGGCTGACTGTTTCGGGATTGCCTTGGGAGTGGATTGCCAGGCCCTTCTCCCATTTTTGCGGTGCTGGGAGTTGAACTCGGGACCTCAGAGACTGCAGTGCAGCACTCTACCAACTGAGCTAAATCCTAGCCCCAAGATTAACAGAGAAGAGGCAGGAAATTAGCAAGGCGAATCCAGGAATCCGGAGTGTGAAATACGTCTCAACCACATGGGTTCGCTCCAGGAAGGTCCAGTGTTTCACACTTGGGAAAGCAATCGATGTAACTAACCAAGCACATTGACAGAGCGCTAGAGGAAAGCCGCGTGACCATCAAACGCTGACCTGTGCGGCAGGAAGACATTCAGCCAGGACAGACCAACTAGGACAGCGGCCCCCTGAGATCACATCGCCCAGTGACATCGTCACCTTCTTATTCTGTGTAAGGGTGCTCCATGGTGTACACACGGTGGGGAAAATACCTGACGCAAACCTGGCGCGGAGTGATGCGGGACTTTAGAGAGAAAACTGTTGCCCAAATTCGACTCATTTATGGAGGAACATAATCTTTTAACAATGAAATTTCCTAATCTGATAAGTCTAGGGTAAAGATGCAGCAGTGATTTCAAAGAAAAGTTTTCCTGAGTTGGGAAATGAGATAAGAGTGTACAAGAAATTCTGGCCAGTTCCATGAGGCAAGAAAGAAAAGGAAAAGGTTAACTTCAGAAATGAAATTGTTAAGCCAGGGGCTGTGGTGCATGCCTGCAACCCTAGGGACTCAGAAGGCTGAGGCAGGAGGATCACAAGTTCTAGGGCAGAGGCAGCCTGTGCCACTTAGCACAACCATATTCCAAAAGAAAAAATAAAAAAGGGCTGAGGTTAGAGTTCATTGGTAGACCATGTGCCTAGCATGTGCAAGGCCCTGGGTTCAACCCTAGTGCTAAAAGAAAAATAAGAAGAAAGAAGGAGAGAGGGGCAGATGTAGGGAAAGAGGAATGAAAAGAGAAAGAGAGAGAGAGGAAGAAAATTGTTAGCTGGGTATAGTGCCACACACCTGTTAATCTCAGCATCTGGAGGCTAAGGCAGGAGGATCTTGAGTTTGAGGCCAGCCTAGGCTACATAGCAAGACTCTGTCTCATGAGAAAAAATAAATTTATTAAAAAATATATTTTTTTTAAATACTGAGGGGGTTGAATCCTGGGTCTCACACACACTTTGCAAGTGTTCTACTACTGAGCTGTACCTCCAGCCCATTTGCTACTTTTTATTTGGACTCAGGGTCTTGCTAAATTACACAGGCTGCCTCTAGCCTCAAATCTGTGATTCTCTTGTCTCTGCCTCCCAAATCGCTGGAATTAAAAAGGCCTGGGGGTACAGCTCAGTAGTAGAGTACTTGCCTAGTATGCATAAGGCCCTGGGTTTGATCCTAGCACAAAAGAAAGAAAATTGTCATTGTTAGCAGATGACAGGATTATACACACAGAAAATTCAAAAGAATTTGCAAGTAAACCTAGGAGTAAATTAGAAAATTTGGCAAGGTGATCAGATTTTTGAAACAATCCAACTTGTTCTATATATTAGCAACACATAATTTTAAAAAGAAATACCGTGCAATTAAAACAACAACAACAAAAAAGAATTTCTAAGCATAAGCATAACAAATGATGAGTAGTAGGGTTAGGTGCTGTTGAGTTGTGTCCAACTCATAGCGACTCTTATAGGGTTTTCAATGACTGATTGTTTCAGGATTGGCTCAGGAGTGGATTGCCACATTTTTGCAGTGCTGGGTGTCGAACTTGGCATCTCAGAGACCACAGAGCAGCGCTGTACCAACTAAGCTAAATCCCAGCCCCCAATGGTGAGTAGAGACTATGAAATATTCCTAAGAAGAATTTAAAAGCTGTAAATAAACGGAGAGTACACCATGTCCAAGGATAGAGGACCCAGCATTGTACAGACATCACATCATCCAGGCTGATCGACAGAGTTGATGCAACCCCAAATTCCAGGCTGCCAAGCACATCCAATGCTCTCATTTGATCCCCAGCCCTGAAAACAACAAACAAAAGCAACACAAAACCATAAAGTAAACACCAGTCCCCGCTGAAGGGAAAAATAACTGATTCCAGGGCTGGGGAACAGAAAGCATAAAATAAGCCTGGAATATTTTGCCAAACGGGACAGAAATAAAATGCTTTAAATACAATAAAATCTAAGCCAGGTGCTGTGGCACACACCTGTAATCCCAGCAACTTGGGAGGCAGAGGCAGGAGGATCGCAGGTTTGACGTCTGCAGAACTTAGCAAGAGCTTGTCTCAAAAAATAGAAAAGGGGGTGGTGGGGGTGCGGCTTAGTGGTGGAGAACTTGCCTAGCACGAGCAAGACCCTGGCTTCAAACCCTCAATACTGCAAAAGAAAGAAAGAAAGAAAATCCCCAAACCCCTACACTGACAGTGAATAAATCACAGGAACAGATGAAGGAATAAAATAAATGAGCAGGTGATATCAGCGGGGAACTCTCTGCTACAAAAGCCTGCAGGCTAATGAACCCCGGGGCTGGGGGCCGGAGAGCACCGCTCTTGCACCATCAGAGTAGTCAGTTCGGCAGGACTCCCCCAAGTGAAAACTGTGGGTGCAGGCTGCAGACACACAGGATCGCCATGGAGCCTCTTCTCCCCAGGGGGAGTAGTGGTCCCATCTGGCAGATACCACGTGGCCACGTCACCCCACAGGACATCACCAGTGCTGAGCCAAAGTGCTGCCCCCTCTGGGTCACGTGAGGACGCAGCAGGGCTCTGTGGAACCACAGGCCACTCCACCCGGCCTCGTCCTGAGACAGCGCCCACCAATCCCCACAGAGGGATGTTGTTGTTGTTGTTGTTGTTGTTGTTGTTAGGTGCCGTCGAGTCGGTATCCAGCTCATAGCGACCCTCATAGGGTTTTCAATGGCTGACTGTTTCGGGATTGCCTTGGGAGTGGATTGCCAGGTCCTTCTCCCATTTTTGCGGTGCTGGGAGTTGAACTCGGGACCTAAGAGACTGCAGCGCAGCGATCTACCAACTGAGCTAAATCCCAGCCGGTACAGAGGGATGGTCTTCCAAAATAACCCACCTGCACCCTTCAAAACAGTAGTGTCATGAAAGGCACATGCTGAGCAGCTGGTCTAGGACAAGGGGCTTAAGGGACCCGCCATGACATGCAACGTGGACTCCTGACTAAGCACAGGGTCAGGACGAAGTCGCTGTAGCCGACGATGACACGGAGACAGGCCACGGGGGTGCACGTGTGACGCTGGACTCCACTGCAGCGAGAACCTCCCGACTTCTGAACACTGCTCTACAGTCCTGAGAGGATGGCCTTGTTTGGGGCATGGTGCCTGCAACAGGCGCTCATGTAAACCGTGTAAAGAGGAAACTGACTCATTGCAAACTCCTGCCGGCTCCTGGATCCACATGAGGAGCACATGAAGTGCAACTCTGAACTGGTCTCAGGCTTCTCTGCGCGTTTCCAATGACTGCAAAACACTGTTTCCGTTTTATTACAACCACGTAGGAAGACACTGTACTGAGCTCGAGCTAGGAAAGGTTTCTTTAAATGTGATAGAAAAGCTGCGGTGGATTAAAAATTTCGATAAACTTTACGTCCAAAGTATCTTTTTTTTTTTTTTTTGTGGTACTGGGGGTTGGTCCTGGGGCCTTATGCCTGCATGCTTTGCAAGTGCTGGACCACTGAGCTGCACCCCCAGCCCTTTTATTTTGTTTCCTTACTTCCTGAGACAGGGTCTCACTAAGTTACATAGACTTCCTCTAGTCTTGAACTTGCAATCCTCCTGGCTCTGCCTCCCAAGCTGCTGGGATTACAGACGTGTGCCACCACGCCCAGCTCGTCCAAAGCATCTTAAGAGGGCCTGCGGGTGTCGCTCAGCACGTGTGAGGCCCTGGGATCCATCCCCAGCACAAGGAAAGAAAGAGGGGCAGTGGAGGAAGGATGGAGATAGACAAAGAAAGAAAACAAAAAGTTGAACAGTGGAAGAAACTGTTCATGATGTACTTCTGACAAAGGACCCGGGTTCAGAGCAAAGAGCGTGGATGCTTCAGAAAGAGGACAACTCTACAAAAAAAAATGGGACAAAATATTTAAATAGGCACTGCACAAGGAGGACATCCAAACGGCCAGGAAGTCCGTGAAAAGGCACTCGGCATCATTACGTGTCATCGACATTCAATTTGATACCACTGTGGAAGACTCCAGACAACACACTACAGATGCCCAACCATGCCACACGCTCATCGGTCACAATGTCCAGCATCTATTTAAAAATTAACAGACAGGAAGAGGATCCTAAAGGATCCAGTCGAGGAAAACAAGGAAATGACTAAATGCTGCCATTAGCAGACCAAGGCTTTCACTGGCTATTATAAACATGACCAGAACATTAAAAGCAAAACAAAACGGGAACTCGAGGAGGGGAGAGAAGGGAAGTATACAAAAGAACAAAATGGAAGCCAGCATGGGGGTGCACACATACAATCCCAGCACTTGGGGGGCAGGGGCAGGAGAATCAACATGAGCTCAAGTCCAGTCTGCTCTACATGACAAGACCCTGCTTCAAAAAACAAAACAAACAAAAAGAACAAAATGGAACTGCAAAAATGAAGATCCACGATAATGAAGAAACCGTAAGTTATTATTCAACCTAAAGGCTGAACAGTTAATAAACAGAGGCTGCAGGACAATCATAGGTTTAAGTAGACTCCAGGGGAAACGTAGAAATCAGCCTGAAAGACACACAGACGAAGGGGATGGATAAAGATGACCATGGCTTTGTGCAATCCAGGAAACAAGAAAGCAGAATCATCACAGTAGTGAAAACAGACACTGATGGTCAACCTAGGATTCCACATCCAGGAAAAACAGCCTTCAAAAACAAAGGCGGAAACAAACTGTACACAGAAAACTTATGACCTCTATTATACGTAAGTTAGACCTCAGTGGCCTGCAGCTGTAGCCCTGTGGCATCCGATCCCGTCAGATCTCGGAAGCCAAACGGGGTAGGGCCTGGTTAGTACCTGGATGGGAGACCACCTGGGAACACCAGAAGCTGTAGGCTTGGGAGAAGGACCTGGCAAACCCCTCCCAAAAATCAATCTGCCATTGAAAACCCTATGAACAGCAGAGAAGCACTGACAATAGTGTTTCCCCTGTTGTACAGAGGATCTCTATGAGTTGGATACCTACTTGACGGCACCTAACAACAACAACAACAAGACCTCAGTGAGGCAGGGTTTTTTTCTAAACCTTTTTCTGATGGGCATGCTGGTGTATGCCAGTAATCTCAGCACTCAGGAGGCTGAGGCAGGAAGATTGTAAGTTCAAGGCCAGCCTGGGCTGCATATTGATAAGGCTATTCTGTCTCAAAAAAACCTAGGCCTAGGGGTGTAATTCAATGATGGAGTGCTTGCCTAGCATGCGCAAGTCTCTGGGGTTTGATTCCCAGCACTGAAATAAACAAATAAACATCTATTTTTCTGATTCTTCAGAATTCATCACTATTTACACACAAGGTCTGTGGGAAATGTGAAGGGAAATTCTCAGGCAGAGGGAAAATGATGGAAACTACATTGACCAGATGGAAGCTCCAATTTAAACCAAGCATAAAGAGATGGACATAGTAAGGATGTGAGGAAATGTGTGGGTAAATATATGGATATTTTGTAGTGTTTTTTCATTTAAAATTTTACTTAAAGTAGGAACTGAATTGGACATCCACATTTAAAAAAAAACCCTCCGTTCATATTTTATACAAAAATTCACTCAAAATGGGCCACAGACTGAAATTTTAAACCCAAAGGCACAAATAGATACATGGGTGGCAAACACATACGTGAAAGATGCTCAACAAATTAGACATTAGAGAAAGACAAATTTAAAACCACAGTGAAGCTGGGCGCCAAAGTGCGCACCACAGAGACTCAGGAGGCCGAGGCAGGAGGGTTGCGAGTTCAAGGCCAGAGGCAGCCTGCATTACTTAGCAAGACCCTGTCTCCAAATAAAAAATTTAAAAATAGGCTAGGGGGGCAGCTCAGTGGCAGAGCACTCACCTAGCATGCACGAGGCTCTGGGTTCAATTCCCAAGTACTGGAAAAAAAAAAAAACCATAATGAAATACTGCTATAGACCTACTAAAATGGCTAAAAGGCAAAAATCTTAGGCTAAAGCCAACAGGGAGCAGGTGGGACGCTCAGGCACCGCAGCCCGCAAGGTGAAAGAAGGAAACCACTCTGGGAGACAGCATGGGCAGCTTCTCCCAAAGCCAAACACGCGGTTATCACGTGACCCGCAATCCTACTCCCGGGCTAATTTATCCCACATAAATGAAAACTTAAGTCCACACGAAAACCTACATGCAAATGGGTACAGCAGCTCAACTCATAATGACTAAAATCCTAAGCCCCTTTACTGGGCGTGGACACACAAAGCAAGGATTGATTCGCCACCCGATGGAACCCAAGACACACACGTAAGTAACTCAGACGCATCCGATTCTAAAGGCACAGGCTGCATATGATTTTGTTTACACAACAGAAAGCAGGGCTGTGGCTGCCAAGAGATGAGGGAGGGGAGAGAAGGGACTGCAGAGGGGCAGGGTGAGCCGGAAGAGATGGACGACCCCGCGTCCCAGCGGTGGAGGGTTGCGCGGCTCCTGGCGCGGGTTTAGCTTCAGAGAACTGCGTGCCAGAGTGGCTTTTACTGCATGTATACTGAGTGGGCTGAAGAAGGAAGAAAGGTAACTGATACCTGACTGCTCCACGTAGAAGGAACAACCTACTGTAAGGTGCACCGCTGGCCTGTGGAGAAGTTCGGCTGCTGATCGCACAGTGCCGGGGACGGGGAGGCCAAGGGCACAGGAGGGAGGAGGAGAAGATGACAAAGGAGCAAGGGTCACCTCTAAAGCCATCCTAAGCTGGAGTCAGGGCAGAGAATCAGCAGGGGAGTGAGACCAGAAGCCTAGAAAATACCCAATGAGAGCCGGGCGAGGTGGCGCACACCTGTAATCCCAGTGTCTCAGGAGGCGGAAGGAGGAGGATCACAAGTTCGAGACCAGAGGCAGTCTGCGTAACTTAGGGAGACCCTGTCTCAAAAAGTTAAAAAAATGGGTTTTGGGCGCAGCTCAGAGGTCCAGCACTTGCAGAGCATGCAGGCGCGAGGCCCTGGGTTCAACCCCCAGTACTGCCAAAAAAAAAAAAAAAAAAAAAAGAAAATACCCAGTGAGGAGAAGCGTGGGAAACAAAAGGAGGAGAAACAAGACAGGCAGACAGATGGCAAAGTGGTGGGTCCAACCTGACACCACGGGAAGTGACATCAGTGCCCGTGCCCCGAAGGTTCCAGACAAAGGCTGGTATCAGGCTGCATTTTAAACACGCATCCAAGTCACCTGGCATCTGCAAGAAACGTGCTTCAAGAAACAAGTGAGTTAAAAGTGAAAAGATGAGAGGAACCCCAAGCACACAAAGCTGCAGGCTGGGGGTGCAAGGCCTTCCTTCCTGGAGGAAGGAAAGAGAGGAAGGGAGGGAAGGAAGGAAGGAAGGAAAGGAGGAAGCAAGCGGTGGTGGCTCTGTTAATAACAAATTGGACTTCAGGGGTGGATAAATTCCACGAAAGACACAAATTACCATGACTGGAACAAGATGAAAGGGAAAATCTAAACAGTTCTATATCCAAAGTAATATTGGTGATTAAAGTAAATTGCAATTGGTAATAATACTGGCAATTAAATTGGAAATTTAAAACCTTCCCACAATTAACAACAAACTCCAGGCTCAAGTGGCTTCACTGGTGAATCGACTTTATCACTAAAAAAAAAAGAAAACACATCAAAGTTACATGAACACTTTCAAAAAATAGAGGAGAAGGGAACATAAGGCTAGCATTACCCTGAGAGCAAAACCAGAGGAAGACAAAGAGAAAACTGCAGATCAGTAACTGTCGTGAACGTAGACACAAGCTTATTGAGAAAACAGTAACAAATTGGACCCAGCAATGTATGAACGCTACCCTACATGAAAATCATGTGAAGTTAATCCCAGGAATGCAAGGGTAGTTCAACATGTGAACAGTAACTGATGGAAAACACCATGCTAGGAAAATAAGAAAACCTACTCAGTTACCACAGAGGTAGAGTCCACAAGTGGCAAACGGTATCTGTGCAAGACCCATAGCCAACACTACCCTGAGCACGAGGGTAGACGTGCTGTTCCTGAGGCCTTGGCAGCTGCCTGTTCTCCACCCCCTGAAGCAGAGACCCAGAAGTCAAAGGCCTAAAGCCAGAAGTGAAGCAGTGAAACCCTTCACCCTTACATGCCATGGTCCAGGCAGACATCCCAAGAATGAGCAGAAAGCCTTGGTACTCCTAAGGAAGAGCCCAGGGAGGAAGGAGACGAGGTCAATACATAAAGGCCAACTTTCCTCCCACATTGTAACAGCAAACACCCGAAGATGCAATCACACACAACAAAATTCACAAAAGCATCAAGTTGACAAAATATGAGACACGAGCCAGGCACGGTGGCGCACGCCTGTAATCCCAGCAGCTGGGGAGGCGGAGGCAGGAGGATAGCAAGTTCGAGACCAGAGGCAGTCTGAGTAACTTAGTGAGATCCTGTCTCAAAAAGTAAAAAAATGGGCTGGGGGTGCAGCTCAGTGGTCCAGCACTCGCAAAGCATGCAATCATGAGGCCCGGGGTTCAACCCCTAGTACCGAAAAAAAAAAAAAAATTGAAAGACGAAACATAGGTAACACCAGCAAAGCCACTCCCTGGTATGCAGCCAGATGTGAGAAACAGATCTCTCCCCAGCTGCATCACTCATATTCCTGAGAGTCAAGCAGTGGAAACACCCCAAATGCTCATGAGCTAATGGACTGAAAAATAAAATGAGGTATATCCTTCCGATGGAATTTCATTTAGCAAGAAGAAAACAAAGTAGTGGTCTACTCCTCAACACCAGTGAGCCCTGCAGCTGGGTTCCAGAAGCCAGTCACCAAAGTCCATAGACCATATGATGCCTGGCCATCCACAGACAGTGGACACTGACTGCCTGGGCTGAGGGGGGTGGGGCGGGAAAGTGGGGGTGACAATGGTATGGGTTTTCTTTTGTTGTTGTTGTTGTTGTTAGGTGCCATCGAGTTGGTATCCGACTCATAGCGACCCTCATAGGGTTTTCAATGGCTGAGTGCTTCGGGATTGCCTTGGGAGTGGATTGCCAGGTCCTTCTCCCATTTTTGCAGTGCTGGGAATTGAACTTGGGGCCTCAGAGACTGCAGCACAGTGCTCTACCCACTGAGCTAAATCCCAGCCCTGGGTTTTCTTTTAGGGGTGGGAAAAATGTCCTAGAATTGACTGTGGTAACGTCTGCACATCTCTGGATCTACTTAAAACCCCTGAACTGTGAACTTCCGGTGGGTGACGAGCAGGGCCCACGGGTTCCACTGCGATAAAGCTGTTATTTGTGTGAAGAACATGCATTTGCTGAAGACCAGAAACTGTAACTGAGAGAAGATGTCCTGTACTCGTGGGTCAGGAGACTCGATGCCGTGAGGCGGCGTCTGCCCAAAGTGATCAACAGATTCAATGCAACACAAACCGACACTGAAGCAAACTTTCGGTTAGGTACCCATCAACAGCAGAGGTCCAGAACAGAAACAATTCTGAATAAGAAAATCAAAGTGGAGAGTGTGCATCAGCTGACGCAGAGACTTATTTAAAGCTACAGTGACCCAGACAGTGGGAAATTTGGCATAACGAAGACAGACAAATCAGTAGAACAGAATGGAATCCAGGAACGCATTAAAGATGAAAATTCCGTAGGAAAACTGCTCAATGACTGGACATCCATACAGAAAAAAACGAATCTCTCCACGTGCCTTATACGAAAATGAACAACTGACCAAAATGTAAAACCCAGAACTACAAAAACAAAAACAAGTGCACAGTCTATGAACATTAGGTGGACAAAGGTCCCTTCAACAGGCCCCTAAAACACTGGCCATGAAACAAAACACAAGTAAATTGAAGATTTGAAGTATTTACTGATGAAGATCAAAGAACACAGCCTTCAGTATGAATTGTACCTCAACACCAAGAAAACAAAAATTCCTACAACTAGGTCAGTAATCAACATCATGATAAATGGAGAAAAGATTGAGGTTGTCCAAGATTTTGCTTTACTTGGTTCTACAATCAACACCCACGGAAGCAGCAGTCAAAAAATCAAAAGACACTGCCTTGGAAAAAGCTTTTGCAAAAGACTTCTTTATAGTGTTGAAAAGTAAAGATGTCAAATTGAAGACGAAGGTGCCCCTGACTCATGCCATGGTATTTTCAGCCACATCATACGCTTGTAAAAGCTGGACAGTGAATAAGGGAGACAGGAGAAGAATTGATGCTTTTGAATTATGGTTTTGGAGACGAATATTGAATATACCATGGACTGCCTAAAGAATCAATTCCATCCTAGAAGAAGTGCAACCAGAGTGCTCCTTAGAAGCAAGGGTGGCTAGGCTGTGTCTTATGTATTTTGGACATATAGTCAGGAGGGACCAATCCCTGAGAAGGACCTAATGTTTGGGAGAGTGGCAGGTCAATGGAAAAAAAAGGAAGACTCTCAGCTAGATGGACTGACACTGTGGCTGCAACAATAGGCTTAAACATAAAAAAGATTATGTGCCTGGCACAGTGTCAGAGTGTTTCGTTGTTGTACAAAGGGTCGCTGTGAGTTGGACCTGACTTAACAGTACCTAAAAACAAAGGGAGAAGGACCTGGCAACCCTCTCCCAAAAAACAATCAGCCATTGAAAACCTTATGAATAGCAGATAAGCACTGACAATAGTGTTTCGTCTGTTGTATGTAAGGCGGCTATGAGTCGGACACCAACTCGACAGCACCTAACAACAACAACAACAATAATAAATTGGTCTTCAGCAAAATTCAAAACTCCTGGTCTTTGAAAGGCACCGTTAGAATAATAAAAAGGCATGGTGGACTAGGAGAAAATATTTGCAAGGCGTACATTTGACAAAAGACTTGCTCACAAATTAGTGAACTCAAGACCCACTTTTTGAAGAACAGGGCAAAAGATTGGAAGACATGTGTCACAACAAAAGTTATAAAGTATGGTTAGCCAACGTGTGAAAAGACTCAATAGTACCAATCACCAGGGAAACACAAATCGAAGGTATGATGTGATTCAGCTGATCCCACACCTGTGAGCGCGGCTAAAACTGAACAGATGAACAGAGGGCACGTGGCATTGTTGAGGGTGTGGGACACCAGAACTGTCCCTCACTGCAAGCATGAGTGTAAAGTTATTCAGCCTCTTGGGAGGACGGCGTGGCCAACAGAAGGCCAAACACACGGTCCCAGCAATTCCACTCCTACTTATTTACCCATGGGAAACGGAGCCATACGGCCACGCCAAGGTCTGCGAGCCGACGTGCACAGCAGCAGGACTGGGGACAGCCGCTAGAGGAAGCAGCCCAAAGGCCACCCCTGGTGGTCCTTCCACGCCTCGAAGAACACACAGTGTGACAAGGAGGAGACTCCAGGACGTCGAACCATGTGGACGGATCCCAAGTGCAGTGAGCAAGCAGACGGATCTGCCACTGATTGCACCATTCGTGGAAATTCTACCCAAGACCAGGGACAGCGACAGAGAGCAGGTCAGGACGCCGAGGGCCGGGAAACACTCTGGGAAGAGCAAGAGGCTCCGTGTCTTGACTGTGGTCTCTGACTGTACAACACACCCATCGACCTGTGCACGTGAACTTGGTTCTCTCACTCGCCATAAATGCTTCCAAAAGCAAAACCGAGCAACACGACCAACCACGCGCCATGACCGAGGTGCCCGTGGCACAAGGCTGAGGGGGGTCCTGGAACACAGAGCCCGGCCATGGAGTTCTAGAACAGTGCGACTTAACCTGAGAGCCCGGCGTACTCCACGGCCTCCTAGGGCCAGAGAGGGGAAAGGCCTGCAAAGGGCCCAGGCACCCTTCCAGTGGACAGAGACAGGTTCTGGAGTGGCAGTGGTGCCACTGCAAGGTTCAAATGGGGATTTTCACCATAGGTGAGGCACAGACGGGCTGGGATTTAGCTCAGTTGGTAAAGCGCTGCGTTGCAGTCTCTGAGGTCCCGAGTTCAATTCCCAGCACTGCAAAAATGGGAGAAGGACTTGGCAATCCACTCCCAAGGCAATCCCGAAATAGTCAGCCATTGAAAACCTTATGAGGGTCGCTAGGAGTCGGATACCGACTCGACGGCACCTAACAACAACAACAAGACTCAGACAGGCTGAAGCAGAAGAAATCTCGGGTGCACAGGGGCTCAGGGGTGGACCGGAGGCCACAGGGAAGAGCTCTGCGGAGCGCAGACCTGGGAGGCCACCAAAGGAGGTGTCCCAGGACCCTCAGGGCAGCCCCCTTGGTGCTCGGTTGTGGGACACAAGGGCTGGGATGTCCTTTGCCTGGCCCCCACTGCAGGGTGTTGGCCATTTAAAGGGAGGGAGCCCCAGCCTCCACAGCACCCCACTTGTGCCGGGGACTCCTCCTGGGCCCCACCTTATCCAGGCCAGGGACAGAAGCACCTCCTCTTCCCTGGGCCCCCCCAGAGGTCAGGCTAGGCTCTGACCACTCATTCCCCACCCAGGCTGGGGGGTGGGAGCTCAGCACACCTGGCTTCCCTAGTCTGGCCCCTGAACCCCTTCTCTCTGGGAGCCCCAGGCCACAGCCCCAGGCTCTGAGCTGCTATCAGGAATGTCCTGTGACAGATAGCCTGCCTGCTGACCAGCAGGGAGCCTGTATGGGGCCATCCCGAACGGAAACTCTGTGGAGACACTGGCTGTCAGCCAGCCTGGACGGCTCATCTGTGGGATGGACGATGCCCCAGTGACCACACAAGTTGACAGGGACAGGCCCAGAGCAGGGATGGCCTGGAACACCAAGGGCCACTGCAAGCACGCTGTGTGCACCCACACCCTAGCCGGGGAGATGGGACCAGCGCCTTCAGCCTGCCTGACTCTGGCTCCAGGGACCTGCGCCTTCCGCAGCCCAACGCCCAGGTCGTGAGCCAAGTCCTGGGCTGCGGGCTGCTGTGCCTGACCAGCAGCCCCGTCTCCTCCCTCACTACAAACCCCCCAGGGGTCACAGGTTGATGAGTCTGTTGTACAGTCAGAGACCACAGTCAAGATACGGAGCCGCCTGCTCTTCCCAGAGTGTTTCCCTGTCCTTCCCCGGAAGTTGTGCCCAGGGCCAGATTCCCCCTGGGACAGGTGGTGTCCCCTTGTCCAGCGGTAGACCCTGGATAGAGAGGGCACCCTGTCAGGGGGGCAGCCTTGGTGGTCAGTGTTGGATCTGGGTGTGGCCCTTGTGGGCTGGGCAGGATGCAGGGCTCTGGCAGCACTTGGGTCTCCTCCTGAGGTCTCCATCTGACCGTGGGATGGCCGGAGCCAGGACAGTGGTGCCACCACATGCTAGGACGGTGTCTGTCCAGCACGGAGACGTGTGGACAGCGTGAGACACATGTGAGGTTCTCCAGCCGGGAGCGGTTCAGTCCCCTGAGTGAGGCAGGCCTTACAGACACCAATCCCAGCCCAAGGAGAGGGGTGCAGGGACAGCGGGCAGAACCCAAGTGCCCACGGCCCCAAGAGGACAGGGCCCCCAGGAAAGGTGGACGTGGAAGCCTGCCTGGCACCACCACGGACAGAGCTTTGTCTCAGAGCCCCAGGGAGCACCTGCTGGCAGCCGCAACCGTACACCGGCTGGGGGAGAGCAGGGGGGCTTCCGGAGGTACAGCACGCGGGCAGGCACTGGGATGGCAGGGGAGCCCCCAGCCCTCAGCCTGCTCCTGCCAGGCGGGCTCCCCTGGGCTGGGGTCCTAAAGGCCCCAATGATTCCAGATCTACCCCGGGTCCCTTGTCCTCTGTCTCCCCAGACTCAAAGGTGGCAGCAGGAGTGCCTTGACCACCACAGCATGGGCCTGAGGGGCCAGCTGTACCCAAGAGTCCCACGGTCAGATGGAGACCTCAGGAGCAGTCCCAAGTGCTGCCAGTGTCCTGCCCAGCCCGCTAGGGCCACTCCCAGATCCAACACATACCCACAGGGCTGCTGCCCTGACAGGGTGCCCTCTCCATCCAGGGTCTACCTCGGGACAATCAGATACCACCCGTCCCAGGGGAATCTGGCCCTGGGCACAGCTTCCAGGGAAGGACAGGGTCGGGGTGAGGGAGGAGACGGGGCTGCTGGTTAGGCACAGTGGTCCGCAGCCCAGGACTTGGCTCACGACCTGGGTGTTGGGCTGAAGGCACTGGTCCCTGTTGCCAGAGTCAGGCAGGCTGAAGGCGCTGGTCCCATCTCCCCGGCTAGGGCATGGGTACACACGGGCGTGCCTCCCTCCTGGGCAGAGCTCACCATGCCCCAGGGGGCCCGCGAGGCATCTTCATTTCTGGTGTAAATGATGTCTTCTGTCGGGCGCCCCCACCCCAGCCCTGGCATGCAGCACTCCTGAACGCCCCTGCCCAGGGGTGGGCAAACCCACGGGGCCAGGATGGGCTGGCCGGACTATTGCAGGAGGCTCAGGCCCCAGAAGGGCCACCGTGGGGGAGGAGAGCAGCAGAGGGGACCTGGACGCGCGCCTCCCAGCAGGCAGGCTTGGAACCTGCCCACCAGTCCCATCCCAGGCTTCTCCGTGGGCCTCTGATGAGGAACTGGACGCACTCAGGGTGGCTCCACCTGATGACCATGGGCAGGGCATGAGGGATGGGGGAGAAAGGGGTGGACACAGAAGCCTGAGGCCCTGGGGGGGTTCAGGAGCAATGAAGTCTATTGTCCTGTTGTGATCTGCTGAGCGCACAGTCCAAGCTGGGTGTGGTTCTCCCGAGGGGGTGCAGGCTGCAGGTGGGCACCACGGCTCTCGTTTCTCACGCATCGGGCTACCCAAGCCAACACTGGACGGAAGGACCTTGAGGTCACTCCGGCCAACCTCTCACTTGAGCTGGGAAACTGAGGCCAGAAAGGGGAAGTGACTCATGCTAGGCACCTGAGAACACTCCAGCTTCCACCAGGTCAGAGACAGGCACCTGGCACAACTTCTGAAGGGGCCCTGGCAAGGGGCAGCAGGCTGCCAGGCTCCCCAGCATGCGGCGGTGAGGATGTCCCAGACGAGGCCAGCTCCAGTGCACGTGGGGAGCCCAGGGTTTGGGAACCAGCACCCGAGGGCAGCTCCGTGCTGGGGGCGGGCCTCTCCCTCCAAGGCCTCCCTCCCGCAGCACGCCTAGTGATGCCGCCACGTCACTGCCAATAACCTAGATTTTGACCAAGACGTCACACACCCCCTTTCTCTGCCCCACTTATGGGCTTGCGGAAGAGAAAAACCATGACAAGAAAACCCAGCCTGTCACGCCAAGGGCCAAACGGGGCAGGGTCAGCCCACAGTGCTTCTGCTGTCCCAGCATACCCCATTGCCAAGCCCCTGAAGGCAGGCAAGGACAAGTGGAGCTGGGCCACCCAGGGCACAGACCAGCCCCTGCAGAACAGACTTGGCAGGGTCCTTGACGCTCTGCCCCCTCTGGGCATTGGGAGAGTTGGAGTGGGGTGCAGCTGGGAGCAGTGCAGCCTCCAGACCCCAGCTCCGCCAAGCCCTTTCTTTTCCTCTCTGTTTATTTCAGGGGGAAAGGGTTTGTTTTTGCTTTGTTTTTGATCTTTTGAAATTCGACCTCACCGTGTAGCCTAGGCTGGCCTGGAACTTGCCATGCAGCCCAGGCAGGCCTCGAACTCGCGGTCCTCCTGCCTCCGTGTCCTGATGCTGGGATTGCAGGCTTGAGCCACCACACCCAGCTTCTGCAAAGCCTTAGCCTGGCCACTATCTCCCTGACTCCTTGGAAAACACTCTGAGGCAGGTGGGCTGCTGTCCCCGTGCAGGGGAAGCCAGGGCTCCGGCTGGCCCAGCACTGAGGGGCAGGCGCACTGCACGAGACACCAGACTCACCCTGCCCCGTTTCCACCGTCCCAATGAGTCACAGCCAAGGTCACACTGCACCTGTGCAAAGACACTCCTGGGGAGACGAGTGGTGATGGAGTCCCTTCCCATCTCCGGGGCGCACTGCTGTGTGGACCCCAGTGAGGCCTTGGGCCTGGCATGGACCCTGCTCTGCCTCATCTGCAGGGCCACCAGCGTGGGGTGGAGTCCCCAGGGACCCCAGAGGACACCAAGGGTCTCTGCCCCTCCCTGGCCTCCTGGGTGGCAGTCAGCAGGGCCAGGGGAAACTGCACACTGGTGAATTCCACGGGGCCGAGGCGAGCCAACGAATGAGCCTGCTCATCTGGACCCATGTGGTAGTCAGTGTGGCCCCAAAGGAAACACGGAAAGGAAGAGATGCCACCAAGCCCAGAGCTAGATGGACAGTGTGGCTACTCAGAGAACCACACAGGCCAGCAGCATTCACTTAAACCCAGGGGTAAATGGCCCCAGGGCCCTGGGCCGGGGCAGGAAGGCACCTGGGATGAGGGCAGTGGCTTATACTGCAGGCTGCGAGAGCGAGCCAGGGCAGCCAAGGCAGAAGCCGGGACCACTGTCCAGTCTGCACCACGGCTACTGTAGAGGAACGTGGCTGTCCCAAGGGTCCATGCTGGGCAGGGCTCCTACCTCCTCCTCCCCACTGGTGGGCCCAGGATGAGCAGGGGAGTGTCCCACCAGGGCATCAGGATACCTGGGGGCCAGGGAGGAGAGTCCCCATGCTGCCCTTTGGTCTATCCACCCACCACAGGTACCCCTGTGCTGTGTCCAGGCCACCACACAGGACCCTGCATGCAAATCAGAGCGGGCAGGTGGTCCAGGTGCACAGCAGGACTGTGGCGGCCATGAAACCCTAAGCCCCAGTGGCTGGGCCCTCGGCTCAGTGAACCCTGAATAGTCTCGGGTGACCCTGCTCGTAATGCCCTGCACCTCGGGCTTACCTGTCCCAAAGGGGAGCAGCCCTCCTTAGCAAAGGACAACGGGGCTCTCCCTGAGCTCCCTCTGGCCCATCCTCTGCTGCAGGCCCAGTGGGGCGGGCACACAGACAGGTACTGGGGGTCTCAGCCTCTCAGAGTCAGAGGGAGGCAAAACCCCATGGGGAGGAGGAGCCTAAGGCGGAAGGGGAGGCTGCTGGACCTGCTCAGCACCACAGCCCGAGCACCAGGTACTATGTGGATGGGAAAACTGAGGCCTTGAGTAGGCAGTGCCTGGGCTGCAAGCCCTCAGGGTCCAGGGGCCACTGAGACCCTCAGTTTCCCCACCTGCACATTGCACTCCGGCTCAGGTAGTCTCAGAACCCGTCGCCTCACGCAGTCCTGCTTCTGAGCTCTCGGGTCCTGCTGCCTCCCGCAGCCCGCACAACTGACCCGCAGCGTGCCGTCTCCCCGGCCTGGCACATGCACCACGCGTGCGCCTTCCCCTGGATCCCACCGAGCGTTACCTGCATAGCTGCCCGTGGCCTTGATGTACATCTGCCCGTACTGCTCCTCCACCATGGTGTCGTAGGCCTCGTCCTCTTCCTCGTCTTCCTCGTTATGGTAGGAGGTGGGGCTGTCGGTGGTGGGCAGGCTGCTGGCCCCCGGACTGGTCCGCTCCCCCTGGGGGTAGGGTACCTGCTGGATGCTGGGGATGAGTGTGGCCAGGCTGGGAACCCCATAGTAGGACACTCGGGGCAGCTTGAGAGGAGCTGTACCGGCCACCCCCGTGGCACCTGCGGCCATGGCCAAGCCATCTCGTGGCCCCGTCTCCAGTGGGCGCTTGGGCGCCAGGCCTGGGCCCGAGGCCGGCGGCAGCTCCATGGCTTCATGCTTCACGCGGGTCAGCAGCGGGATGGGCACGGACGGGGAGGCCACGTAGGCGGCAGTGGCAGCCGGCTGCAGCTGGTTGCATGGACTCTGGGGCTCGGAGCTGGCGTCCTCAATCATGGCCGTCTGGGAGTCGCAGTGGGGCGAGCTCACCTTGAACATGAGGTCTGTGCCGCGCTCCACGATGTGCTGGATCTGCAGGAAGCCGGCTGTGTACATGACCACGAGCTGCTCGCTGGCCGCCATGGTGAGCTTGCCCGTGTAGCAGAAGGACAGGATCTGCTGGAAGCAGGCGGGCGGCACCGTGCCCGGCAGCTCGAAGGCGCTTTTGCTGTTGCCGCTGAACAGGTCGCGGAAGTAGAGGCTGCTGGCGGCCAGCACCGCCCGGTGGGCCTTGAAGGCCTGGCCCTTGACCACAATGGACACATCGCAGTAGAGGCCCAGCAGGCGCTGCTCGTTGAGGCAGCCCAGCACCGTGTTCCCGAAGTTGGGGATCTCGATGTGAAGCATCTGAGACATGGCGGGCGGCGCGGTGGGCGGGGGCCCTCAGACACGGCGCAGGGCGGCCTGGCTGGGGCACATCTGCGGGAAGGACAGTGTGGTCAGCCCCCAGTCGGACAAGTGCTCCCCATCCAGAGACCCGCCTGCCAAGCACCGTCTGCCCCCCTGCCCCCTGCAGAGGGCAAAGAGCCCCCTGCCTGGCCCCAAGAGGTCTCTATCGGGGTCCTGGCTCCGGAGCCCCACACGGAGGAGGGGCCACGCTGCCCGCTGGCAAGTGATCCCATCGACAACCCCCTGGGGCTGCCCCTGGAGACCCTCCCGTGGGCTTCAGGTGCCCGTCTCTGTAGAGGACACGGCAGAAACCCCAGCTGGAGGACGCGCCAGGACTGAAGCGCACAGACAAGTCACCTCGCCTGCAGTGGGAGGGGCGAGTGCCCATCCAGAACCAGCAGCAACTCTTCTCCCCAGGGAGGAAAAAGTTCAGTTGCTGAGGAGCCCAGAAGCCCCTCACTGCACGGCCTTCCCTCCCGGGAGGGGCCAGTCTCGGAGCGGGGGTCTTCTGGAGGGGTTCAGCTCTCGGCTTGTTTTCCCTCTCTCCCCGCTGAGCACACTCACAGAGGGCCCCAGGGAGAACCAGGATAAGCAGCTGTCCCCCTCCTCGTCCCCAGCCCAGGCTCGCCTCCGTGCACAAGCAGGGAGGGGCGGGGGCAGGAGGGGTGGGCAGAGTCGGGAGAACTCTGCCTCCCTCCTCCACTCCCTCCCTGGCGGACAGGGAACTCTGTCCTCGGCAGAGGGGCTTTGGGCAAGCTCCGCCTGCCCCAGGCGGCTCGTGGTTGCTCAGCAGTGGCAGACCTGACCCAGGTCCCGAGAACCCTCGGGGACGCACTGGCAGAGGCGGGAGTCCGAGTCTGTCGCAGCCCTGCACACGGGCGCCCTTCCGCCCAGCCCCACTTCCAACACGGGCTGGTGCCTGCTGGCTCAGTCCCAGCCCAGGTAACTAGAGGGGTCTCCAGAGGATGCCCAGGGGGCGGGGGATGGGGCAGGCGGCCACTGTTTATTGGTGCCCGACTCTGCCGAGGGGGGTGGGGGCCGGCTGGAGAAGGCACTGGCCCAACTCTGCAGGGCGGCACAAAGGCCCGCTGTGTCCCGCAGGGGTGGGGGGTGGGGGTGTGTGAGGAAAGTGCAGGCGGCCGCAGAAGCGCCGGGTGGCCAGGGGATGAGGGCGGAGCCACCCCGAGCCAGCAGGAGTTGGGCAGGTGGGCGAAGCGCCGGGGAGGCCCGCAGTGCCCCCGCTGCGGAGAAGTTGCCAACCTGACCCGCTGGTGCGCCGACCGGCCGGGAAGACCTACCTTTCGCCGACACTGCCTGCTGAGCCCGGCAGGGCAGGCTCCCCGCACGCCCTCCCGCCAGCTGCTCCGGGAATGCAGCAAACAGAGCCGGAGCCCTGGGTTGGGGAGGGCTCGAGGAGCCGGGGTGGGGGGGGGCAGAGAGCTGGGCACTGGGCTCTGCGGCCGCAGCTCAGCTGCACCCAGGCCGGCTCTCCCGGGCAGCGCGCAGCATCTCAATGAATCGGCCGGATGCAGACGAACATTCAGGCAGCTCTCGGGAATGAATAGCCGCCTTTGATTTGGGAGCTGAAGTAAATGCCAGCTCCCAGCCCCAGCTTTAAAAACAGTGGCGCGTTGGTGCCAGAAGAATGCACGGCTCCGGGTGTTGGTGCAAGACAGACTTTTGATGACTCACTGCAATGCAAACAAAGATGGCAGAAATACTGTACTGTACGTGGAGAAATGCTTCATGGTGCCACGGCAACTGAGACAGCCTGGAAATTTATAGTGCAGTTTTGCATATGAATTACCCAGTAAACTGCTTCCCTGCCATCCTGTACAGACCCAGTGTCAAAGCATTTAAACTATTCCAAACAGTCTGCAGGGCTGCCAGAGCCTCTGGCTTAACTCTTCCAGGGCAGCAGGAGGCTGGGCAAGGGGGCCCAGCGGGGCGCTGTGGGGTCAGGAGGGTGAGGGAGGGGACCAAGCACAGCCCGGGCAGGAGGTAGGTGGGAAGCAGATGGCAAAGGTCAGGGAAGAGGCAGGGGGTGGGGGGGTGGGGGAGGCGACGACTTTCTGCCATCTCCTCCCCCTTCTCCTGGGGCCTCACAACCATGTGGTTGGCCCCTGCCCTGAGTCCAGCCCAAAGCTTTCCCTACCCCACTCTTCCCACGCCTGCCTGGCTCTTTAAGAAAAGAGCAACTTTGTGGCCAGGCAGCCTGGGCTCCCTGCAGACCTACTTCTCCTAAGGAGACCCAGCTGCTGCCTGCCTCCGGGGTTCCTTGGTGGTGAACTTTCAAGGGCCCTTTTACTGGGAGCGGCAGCGAGGCACTGTTTGTACGAAGGGTGGCCACCCACTTGTGAGCCCAGGCCACCTGCCCAACCCTTGGGGACCCTGGGGCAAACCACTGCACAGCTCAGCTTAGTTTCCCCAACTGTCACTAACTTGGCCCCTAAAGAAGGTGTCTCACCCACCAGAAGGGACGGGGCAGAGACTGGAGATCACAAGATCTCTGCTCTAGCCCGGACCGGCTGCCAGCCCCTCAAGGTGACAAGCTGGGGGAGGCCTGGCAGGAGGTGGGCCCTGGCTCCCAGCATCCGCTCCAAGGATCCAGCGATGAGAGTGAGCCACCTAACACCACACTATCCACACACCAGGGCCACTTCTGCAGGACAGACAAAACACCACGGAAATGCAGGTGTGGAAGCTGCACAGCAGGTGGCACGCACAGAGCCCTTGGAGGCAGCCCTGTGCCCCATCTTCTCTGACTCCTACAAGCCCTCATGACAACTCTCCAGGGGACTGAGCGGGACAGTGGGGCTGGGGTGTTACAGACAAGGCCCATGCTCAGCTGTGCTGAAGAACTGGACTCCACAGGGCCAGGACCCCACATAGTTGCTGCTTCCTCCAGGAAGTCTGCAGGGTGCCCTTCAGAACCTCAGTAAGGATAGGTCCAGGTGTTCTGTCCAGTGACACACAGCATGGAAGGGGGGGAGCCCCTAAAAGGTTCCTTTCACAGATCCCCAGCACCCGCCACCGGGATCCTCCTAAAGAGTCAGTGGCTTCTGCCGTGGACAACCTCCACCCAAGGACAGTGAGATGGAGTCACCTCAGCCAGATGGGGGCTCTCTTGCCCTGAGGGGATGACCCAGCCTGGCCAAGGTAAACTGAAGCCAGCAAGGTATACTCCGCATGGCCCTAGGGGGTCCCGACTGCCCAAGGCTGGGCCGGCCAGCAGGCAGGTGCAACAGAGCAGGGCCAGGGTGGGGCTCCTGGGGCCTGTAGACACTGGCCATTCCTGTGAGCCACGGCATCAGATGCAGACTGTCACCTGGGGTCATATGGACCCTGGGACAGTCCAGTACAGAGGGCGACAGCCTGAGCTGGCCACAGCATAGGCGGTAGTGTCTGTAGCCTGCCACGACCTGGGCAGGTGGGCATGTGTGTCTGAACCTCAGGGGCTGGCGCCCAGGGCCAGAGGCCAGGCCAGCCCAGCCAAAGAAGGGGCCATTATTCCCCTAGAAGGTGACAAGCCCGACTCGGTCCATGGGGATCGAGGACAATTGGCACTTCTGCTACCTTGTCCTCAGGCCACCTATTCTGGCGAGGCTGCTGCCCGCGCCCAGCCTGCGAGAACCGGACGGGAGCCGGTTTTAGGTTGCTTTCTTAGAAGCCTCAGCTGGGGCAAGAACAAAGCTGAACTTTAGGAGAAAAGAATAAAATAAAGGCTTGGCTTACACTCCCAGAGCCATGAAAGCAGGACAGGCGGGGCTGACTCTTGAGCGGTGGCCTGGGAAGGGAACAGAGGGCCTGGACCCCCACAGGCCGTCTGCCCAGGAGAAGGGATGGAGCCCGGCCCCAAGACACAAGGGCCTCCCTCACTGTTCCCTGCACAGCAGTGTTCGGCCACGCTTTGGAACCTCCTCATGCGCCGTGACTCAGTTTCCCCATCTTTTTGCTTCCCAGCAAGGCCATCTGTTCTGCTTCCCCACCATGGGAGCTGGGTTGTGCCTACTTGCTTGTGGAAGTTTCTAGAGAGTCAGGCGGTAAATCAACCACCCGTAGCTTTGTTTGCCCCAGGTATCGTCAAAGCCACTGCCCCCAGGAACTTCCCCCTCATGGTGCCTTTCAGAATGGAACCTACTTTGGGAAATGCACAAAAACAACCCCAAACCCAGGTCCAAGCCCCACTGCTATGCCAGCCTTGGGGTACCCGTACCCCCCCACACACAGGAGGTCCCTCTGAGCCCACAGACTTCCCCTGACTGAGACACTGCAGGAGGGCGCGCCTGGCGCTGCAGCTGGGTGCACTGGCACCCAGGGCTCAGGGGCAGCCAGGCTGGAGCTCAGACCCAGGTAGGACCGGAATGAAAACAGATCCCAGGCCACGGCTGGCCATGTGGGGCTCTGGTGCAGCTGGGTCCCCAAACCACACCCCTAGAGGCAGGTGCTCTAACAGGTGTGAGACCACCCCAAGGGCATCCGAGGCCCAAGGACTGGCCCAAAGATGGGCTGGTGGAGAAAATGGGCCGCACCCCCAGATCCTCTAAGAAACCGCCTCCCCCCCAGCTGGGCGTGGTGGCGCACGCTTGTAATCCCACTGACTTGGGAGGCGGAGCCAGGAGGATTGCAAGTTCGAGACCAGAGAAAGTCTGCGTAACTTAACTAGACTCTGTCTCAGAAAGTAAGGAAAAAAATAAAAGGGCTGGGGGTGCAGCTCAGTGGTCTAGCACTTGCCAAGCATGCATGCGTGAGGCCCGGAGATCAACCCTCACTACCACAAAAAAAAAAAAAAAAAAACCTGCCCGCCCTCTCTCAGCCTGGGAGCTGCATTTGCTGAACAAGGACACAGCAGCTGGAGGGAGGGCACACAGCATCCGCGGGGTCGCGGGGTCGTTACTAGCCTTGGGAAAGGGAGGGGAGATAACCTGAATTAAGCAAAATTATTTTTGCAGGATTTAATTTCACCAGTCTAATAAGAGGCCCTGGACCTCCTCAACGCACAGCCACTGCACACTGCCCAGGATGGGGGAGGCAGATGTTGCAAAGGACACCGCAGAGAAGGTGGAGACCCTCCCCAGGTGGTCCCTGTCCACCACAACTGGGAGGCCCTCCCCGAGGGCAGCCGCCCTGGCCCCAGCACCTCCTGAAGGAGGCGGCCTCCGGAGGCCCGGTTGAAGGCGCTCAGGAGGTGCGGCATCGTCCCCAGGGCAGCTGCCGCCAAAGCTGTGGAGGGGATGCACACAGCAAGTGGGGCTCCAGCCACAGGGCCTGGTGGGGCTCGCTGAGGGCAGCCCCCTCAGGGCAACTGCCTGCAATCAGAGCCCAGGCGGGAGGGTCTCTCAACAGCCGCCTCGTTCTGCCCCTACCTGGGGTCCGCCCTTCCAGGGTCCCCAGTGTGGGCTCAGGCCAGCCCAGGTCCCTGACAAGCTGGGCGAAGCCCCGGGTTGGCCCCGAGGTTTGCATTAAACTTTTAAGACACCATCAGGTGGACCTGGGCCTCCCCAAGCCTCACTGCTAATGGAAGCGCCGGCCGCCCACAGGGACCCGGGCAAGCAGAGCAGGGGCTGTGTGTGGGGGTTGGCTCGACTGCCAGCATCCTCCCAGGCCGGGTAACCCACGGGCTGCACCTGCTGTTTGACGTCCCCGCGGGGGGTGCAAGTGAGGAAACAGAGACATGGAAAGGGCCGGTCGTGTGATGAGACCTCCGAGCTGGGAGCTGCTGGGCCAGGCCTGAGCCCCAGGCACCTGGTCACAATTCTGCTTTCTTGCCCTGGACACTCAGCGTCCTCGGCCATCAAACAACAACAGCAAGAAGGCACAGCCCTGCCCTTCTGACCCTGCCAGGGTGACGGGCCCAGGGTTGCCCAGGGGTCCCGGGACTCCCTGGCAGGAGCAGAGTTCACTTCAGCCTCTGCGCGGGACGGCAGGAGGCAGCGGGGCCTCCTTATCGTCAGGGGCACGGGGGATGGGTGGATCCCCAACCTGACCAGCCCCCTGGACCACCGACCCTCTCCAGCGGGGCAGACGGGAGCCACATGGCCACAGGAGGCCGAGGGCCTGGGTGGCCTCCTCCTGGACCACAGGCCTGGCCCAGCATCCACCACAAAGCTGGTTTTCACTGCACTGGCAAACCTTTGCCCAGCTTTTTCTTCCCACAGAAGGACCACGTGCCAATCTGCAAACTCACAATTCTGCTCAGCAGCCTTTCCCCTCTCGCTGCCCGTGGCATCCTCAGAGATGGGGAACACAACCAGCTGGGGTGGCATGAGCCCGTGGGTGCTGTGAGGCCCCCCCAGGGAGCACAGCCACCCACCCCCAGGGGCCCAGGCCACAGGAAGGCCACCAAGAGCCAGGCCCCCGGAGCCTGCAGGACCACAGGGTGGGCCAAGTGGGCTACTCCCACACCACAGAGGGTCTGCACTCCAGGGCACTCTGCCTGGGGTCGGCTCTGCCGAGGGTGGGACCCGGCAAACCCTGTGCCCCCAGGGAACCACACGAGCGGGTGGCACCTTCTGAGGGCCACCGCTCACCCGCGACACAGCCGCCTGCCCCCAACGCCAGGTGCTGGCCTTCAAAGTGCTCTGACATCTGCTTGGGTGAGGCTGGGGCAGACAAAGCAGCGCGAGCTACGGAATCGGAACAACTGGGAGATGGGCAGTGGGGGGCTGGGGGCAGCCCGCACCCACCACACCCCAGTGCCGCAGACCTACCCAGTCCGCGCACTGTGCAAAGCGCCCGTGAGCCAGAGCGGTTCCAGGTTCCGGGCGACCTCGGTGGTTCTGAGAAGAGCCGGCAATCTTCCTCCCCGCATTTGTAATTTAAATAACGGAAGCTTGAGGAGTGTCTCCCTCGGGCACACTTTAATAACTTAAAAAGCCGGCATGGCTCCTGTGCACTCCCGCCCCTCCGCCCTCCACGCCCTCCATGAGGGGCTGCAGCGGGGCTCCCTGCTCCCCGCCCAGGGGCACGGGGTGGCCAGGAGCAGGGCCGCTGGCCCTTGCTTTCCCCTTTCTTTTGTGGACCAGTGTGAGGTTCCCAAGCAGCCTGGGACTTGTCCCTCATCACCTGGGGACCAGGGGTCCTGAGAGCAGCCAAATAGAAGGTGCTGCGGGAGAGCTGGGTGCAGGCGGGCGTCCGGTGCGTGCCAGGCCATGGGTCCCCAACTCATTAGAAAGCCACTTCCCAGCACCCCATCTTTAACATTCATAGCTCTCCTCATCTGCATATCATGCCATAAATAGTCGGAGGCGAGGTAAGACACAAAGATCCCCTGCATTTCTAATTAAGCTTAAAAAACCTAATGTAAATCAGACCAACCCAGAAGCATTAAATCAGCCACTGGAGGGGGCGCAGCACAGGAGCCCCCTGCCTCTGTGCCCCTGGCAAGGGAGCCGCTGGTGATGGTGGCCCACGGTCCGAGGCCACGACCTTGGGGTGCCAACTTCACCTGTGTTTGCTCTCGAGGTAGGAACCCACTGGAGGGTTGGGGTGCTGCCCTCCACTCCAGGGCCACCTGCACCCCTGCCCTTTCCTGCTCCTGTCCAGGTGGGCTCCCCATGCCAGGTGAGGCATCCTCTCTGCCCAGGATGCAGCACCCCTCTAGAGGCGGGGCCCAGGAGGAGGCGGCAGGCACCCATGCGGGGGGGAGGGTCTTGCGGACCCCCAGGCCCTGGTGCCTCACACGTCAGCCTCTGGACAGGCCCATCCAGACCTCAGCCTTCCTTCACTCGCAAGGATTTGACTCCCACAGCAGGGGGGATTCGGAATCCCTCCCACACCCACTTGGGCAGGGGCTTGAGTGCGAGTCCAGGGCAGAGCCCTGGGGCGGGTGCAGCACAGGCTCCTGATGCCACCATCACTGTCCCTCAGCTCTAGCCCTGCACAGGCAGGAGAGGGCCGGCTCGGCCCATCCGTCTTGTCTACAGGGCTACACAGCACAAGGACCTACAGGATGGAACATTCTGGGCCAGGGCTGGGGAGAGGCCAGCCAGTGTGGACCCAACCTGGAATCCATCTCACAGTGCCTGGCACTAACCTGTGGGTCACACTGAAACACCGCAGGGACCTGAGGGCAGGCGTGGAGCTGCCACCCAGTGAGCTCTGGACCAGGACCCAAGCCAAGCAGCACCTCTGCATGAGGAGCCATTCCTAGAGCCAGGGGACCCCTCAGGGGCACATCCGGAGCAGCCTGACGGGCCAGCAGGGCTGGGCGCAGCCAAGGGCTCTCTCAGCTTCCAGACCCAGGTCAGCGCCACAGAGCACACGGGGCCACAGGCCTGTGCACCAGAGCCCAGAACTGGGGAGAGGAACGGCCGAGGGCGGGCAGCCTGCAGAGTGCGCCATGTGGTTAGGGGTATACTGGCCGCAGGTGCCCCCAGACCTCCTCATTTGGGGTGTGGCTCCAAGATACTTAAGGGCAGAGGTCTGTGGGGTCCATTAGACCAAAACAACTGGCACATCTCCCCCAGAATACGTGGAGGGACAGCACCCAGACCCACCAGATGGATGGAGGCCGACTGCCGGGCCCTCTGTGACGTGGCCTCCCTCGTCTCCTGCTCACCCTTGCCTCCACCAGAAGCCGGGGAGTCCCTGCCTCCCACTCACCAAGCCACCCCTTCCTCGGCTGCCACCTGTCTTCCTGGGCGCGTGGTACACTCTCTGGGCCAACCTTGGTGCGGTCTCTCAGCTGCAGCCCAAATCCAACCTGACCTCCTGTCTGGGCACCGGGGCTGTACCTGGACCCTTGGGATGTGCTTGGCGGGCCATCTCAGGGGACTGTGCAGGAGGCCCGGGCCATGTGACACAGGGGTTACCCACTCACCACTGGAGAAAGAGGCGCAGAGATGGCTGCTGCCCGCATCTGCCCTGGCAGCACGCCCAGAACTATTTTTAAGCCCATTTACTAGAAATCCCACAAATTAAAGGAAATACGGATAATGCAGCAAGAATCATGGGGGCCAAATTAAGGGGCTCCATAACTGTCCTCGCGCTCCACGTGGGAGTCTTAACCACAAAACCCCAACTTCCCGAGCTCTCCCACCACACCCGTCCTGTGAGGGAAGAGGGCCAGGGTCCTGCCCCAGCTCTGGCACCGCAGGGGATGTCTGGGCACTGGAGCCACTTTAAACCAGGACCGTAAAAGGTTATTACCAGTACGAAAAATAAAGACCGTAATGACAAGCACCCAATTTTTACAGCCTTACAGCCCAAGATTCCCACAGCAAACAGTGTCTGCAGATGGCTCTTTCTTTGTTCTTTCTTTCTTTCTTTTTTTTTTTTTTTTACGGTATTGGGGTTGAACCCAGGACCTCACACTTGCATGCTCTGCAAGTGCTGGACCACTGAGCTGCACGCCCAGGCCATTTTTTTTTTTTTAACTCTTTGAGACAGGGTCTCGCTAAGTTACACAGACTGCCTATGGTCTCAAACTTGCGATCCTCCTGCAGATGGCTCCTTCCAGAACACAGGGGAGGGAGACAGAAGCCCTCTTGCTTCCCTCCCGGAGGGTCAGTCCTTGGGCTCCATACCCAGCAGAGATGGCTGAGGCGCCTCCCTGGCCACCGCCTGCTCCAAGGGCTACTTCATTGGGTTCTCACAAGTCAGAGGGTGGGGCTAGTACCCCGAGACTCTATAGAAACTGGGGTGCAGAAAGCAGACCGCCCAGCCCTGGTGGCCAGGAGTTGATACTGCAGGGCCCAGGCCATTAAGACAAGCTGGTCAGCTGCAGTGTGGAGGTGAAAGGTCTCATGAATCAGACCCTTGGGACCCAATCGCCGAGGCTGGGACCCTGTCCTGCCACCAGACACTCACAGCTCAGCCAGGTCTCGAAGGGGCCTGTGAGAGCAGCGACACGGAAGGGGAACAGGTCACTCTTGGGTGGAAGGTATCAGAGACACGGAGGGCGGGCCTTGAGCACCCGCAGGACCCTCCGAGCCCTGAGCGTGTCCTCCCAGCCCACAGGTCTCAGAGCCCCTTTGCAGAGCATGGCCCAAACAGCTGCAAACTTGGCCATTGGCAGCCTCCTTTGTCTGCTTCTGTTGCTTTTCTCCCCGAGACTGTTTTTGCTTCTGATTGGTGGCCAAATCTGTCAGTCCACAGGCAGCCTCAGAGTGGCTTAGGCCACATCCCTTTCCATGGCAAGGACCAGAGATGGGCAGTGACCAGCACCACTCCGGGCCTTGCCCCTGCGGTCCAGTTCCCCGAGATCTCTGAGCCAGCAGGCAGAGTCTGGCTTTACAATCTGACCTCCACAGGGTAGATGAAAGTTGGGTCCTGTCCCCGCTGGACACCTTCGCTTATTCGTCAACTAAGGGAACAGGTCATGGCTCCTGCAAAGGCAGGCCTCCCTCCCTGAGTGGTGCAAGAGTTGGGGCTCTCTGTTACCTCTGACCTGCACACTGTGACAGAGATGAGCTGCTCCCTCCATCCAGTTCTGCCCTATGTTGGAAGAGTATTTTCACCATAGGTCACAAAATCTCTTAGAGCTGCCCGGCGAGGTGGCACACACCTGTAATCCCAGCAGCTCAGGAGGCGGAGGCAGAAGGATCATAAGTTCAAGACCAGAGGCAGTCTGTGTAACTTCGTGAGACCCTGTCTCAAAAAGTTAAAAAATGGGCTTGGGTGCAGCTCAGTGGTCCAGCACTTGCAAAGCATGCAGGCATGAGGCCCTGGGTTCAACCCCCAGTACTGCAAAAAAAAAAAAAAAAAAAAAAAAAAAAAATCTCTTAAAGAGCTGCATCCTGACTGGCCAAGAGATAACAAACAGTTGTCAAAATCTACAGCCGTAGCCCTGTGGTGTCTGACCCCGTCAGATCTCAGAAGCTAAGCAGGGTTGGGCCTGGTTAGTATTTGGATGGGAGACCTCCTGGGAATACCAGGTGCTGTAGGCTTAAAAGAAGGACCTAGCAATCTACTCCCAAAAATCAATCAGCCATTGAAAACCCTATGAATAGCACAGAAGCATTAACAATAGTGTTTCGCCTATTGTATGTAGGGTCACTGTTAAGTTGGGCACTGACTTGACAGCACCTAACAATGACAACATTGTCTTCATAATTCCCAAAATATAAACAAATTTCTTAAATGACTAACATTTAAAGGGGGCAGGGAGAAAATCCTTTTCAGAGACACTCTGGCTCAAAACGTATTTCTGTATTTTAATCCAAATTCCTGCAACCTAAAAATACAAAACACATTGTCAACACGAACGCTCAGCGTAAGCCTGACATGGCAGCGCACCTGCAGTGCAGCTGCTCGGGAGGATGGCCTGAGCCCAGGAGGCCAGCCTGAGTAGCACAGTGCGACTCCACGCAAAAACAAAACACAGACAGACAACACCACCACTCAGCACGTGGAAACTCTCAACAAGTTGGAACGGGAGGAACTTCCTCAGCCTCTCAGGAACCATCATCTTTGGTTGGTTTGTTTTGCAGTGCTGGGGATGAACCCAGGCAAAGGCTGTACTGAGCAGCATTCCCAGCCCCAGGGCTGCCACCTCAATGGTAGAAAAAAAAAAAAAAAAACCTACATCCTCTCAGGAATGCCTGCTCACCATTCTACTCAGCATCTTACTGGAGGCCTAGCAAGGGCCATTAGTCAAGAAAATCAAATATGAACATAAACACAAAGCTGGAAAGAGCAAGTGACACTATCTGTGGATGACATGGGCTCCTACACAGAAAACCTTAAGGAGACAACTAACAACTATCAGTACTAATGAACAAGCACAGCAAGACCACAAGACACAAACCAAATGTAATTCTACACCCTTGAGGTGAACAACCTAAAAACGAAATGAACTAAATAATTCCATTTATGTTGACACCAAAAAGCATAAAGTACTTGGGATTAAATTGAATACAGCAGTAATGTAAAATTTAAACTTGGAAAACTGCAAAAATGCTGAAATAAACGAAAGAGCCAAATAAATGGAAACACATCATGTTCATGGACTGGAAGGCCCAACATTGTGAGGGTGGGACCACTTGTGAAGTTAAGCTACAAGTTTAACACAACCCCTGTCAAAACTCCAGATGACTTCTTTGGAGAAAGTGAGAAGATGATGCTAAAATTCATATGGAGATGCAAGGGATCCAGAATAGCCAAAGTAATACTAAAAAGAGTACAGCTGGGACAGGCACACTTTCCTACTCCAGAACTTACTCTACAGCTACAGTAAGCATAAGAGTGTGGCACTGATATAAAAACAGACTGACGGAATAGAAGTGAGTTGACAAATGAATTCACATGCCTACAGTCAACTGATTTAACAAGGATCCAATATCACTCGATGGGGAAGAATGATCTTTTCAAAATGTGTTGCTGGAATTCCACATGCAAAAGGATGAAGGTAGACCCTTACCTCACACCATATATACACACATTAACTTACAATAATGGCTCTGTGAAAGTGCCAAAGCTAGAAAACTCTTATAAGAAAGCACAGGGAGAAATCGTTGTGGCCTTGAATTAAGCAATAGATTCTTAGATATGACATCAAGTTTTAATTTTTTTCCCAGTGCCTGGGGGTTGAGCCAAGGGCTTTGCACTTACCTTGCAAGTGGTCTATCACTGGGCTGCACACTGTACCCCTTTTTTATTTTTTATCCTGAATGAGGGTCTCACTAAATTGTGCAGGCTGCCTTGGTCTCAAACCTGCAATCCTCCTGCCCTAGCCTCTGGAGTGACTGGGATTACAGGTATAAGCCACCGTGTCCAGCACCAAGTTTTAATTAATAAGTTAAACATTTTATGCTTCAAAGTATAACATCAAGAAAGAAAAAAGAAAGCAAAAACTGGAAGGCAATAGCTGCTAATTATATTTCTAATGAGGCTTGTGTATAGAGCATGCAAACAATCCAGACAACTCAACAATAAAAAGACACACCCCAACCAAAAAACAGGCAAAGCATCTGAAGAGGTGTTCCTCCGAAGAATACGCAGAAACATCCAATACACACATAAAAAAGATACTCAACATCATTAGACATCAAGAGAGTTGAAATTGAAGCTGGGCATCATTGCACTGGGCTGTAATCCCAGTGACTTGAGAGGTTAGGGCAGGAGGACTGTGAGTCTGAGGCCAGAGGCAGCCTGCACAACTCAGCAAGACCCTATTTCAAAATAAGAAATAATAAAGGAGCTAGAGATGCAGCTCAGTGAAGAGCATTTGCCTAGCATGCACGAGGGCCTGGGTTCAACCCCCAGCATGGGGGGAGGGTGGAAGGAAAAACTGAAATCACAAGAATGAAAGGCTGGGATGTAGCTTGGTAGAGTGTGGGCTCAGCTTAGCATATGGCCAGCCTCTGGGTTCCATCCCTGATGAATGAAAGGAAGGAAGGAAGAAAGAAAGAAACAACAAAAGAAAGAAAGAAAAGGAAGGAAGAAAGGAAGGAAAGAAGGAAGAGAGAAAAGAGAAAAGAAAAAAGGAAAGGAGAGGAGAGGAGAGGAGGGAGGGAAGGAGGGAGGGAGAGAGAGAGAGAGAGAGAGAGAGAGAGATAGGACCAGAAAGATAATAACTAGTTTGGATGATTAAAACTAGTTTGGAAGTTCCTCAAAAGGTTAAGCAGCATTACCACATGACCCAGCAATTCCGCTCCCAGGAACATGGCCAAGAAAAATGAAAACACAGCCACAAAACCTACTGACCATGCGCTCCTGGAAGCACTGTTTACAGTGGCCAGAAAGTGGAAATGACCCAAATGCCCCTTAAGTGAAGAACGGGTAAATGAAATGTGGACTGTCAAGACCGTGACAGACACTGGCAATAAAGGAGGACGAAGCCCTGACACACACTGCTCAGAGCTGAACTTGACACCAATGAGCGATCGAGCTGGTCACAAAGGCCATACACTGCAAGGCTCTACACAAAATGTCCAGAACAGGTAACCTGAAAGATGGGCGGATGCCCAGAGCCGGAAGCAGTGGGGATCAGGGATGGGCAGAGGGAATGGGAATGACTGCTGAAGGGCACGGCTTGGCTCTTTCTCTCCCTTCCTTCCTTCCTTTTTTTTGGGGGGCGGGGTTGAGGAAAATGTGCTAAATTGATTGTGTGATACTAGCACAACTTTGAATTCACTGAAAACCACTGAATCAATTACACGGTACATGAATTGTGACTAAAGGGTAAGTGTTATGATATGTGAATAAAGATGTCTCAAGAGGAGAAAAACTACAGATAAATCAAAATGAAATTTTAAAAAATTCAAGTGGCCCGCAGGAAGGCAGGAAAAAGGAAAACCAAAGATAGAGCAAATAGCATCAAAAACAAACAGCAGGCTTAAGCCCTGACAGATCAGTAACTCCATTCATGCGAATGATCTCTATACTCCATTTAAAAGATTGGCAGAATAGATTTTAAAACATGACCCAGGGAGGCCAAAGCAGGAGGATCACGTTCAAGGCCAGACTGGGCAGCACAATGAGATGCTGTCTCAAAAAAAAAAAAGAAAAAGAAAAAGAAAAGAAAAGAAAAAAAAGGGGGGGGCGGTGCTGGTTATATATCGTCTATAAGAAATCTTCAAATACGGTAACATAGGCAGAGTGAACAGGAGAAAGATAAAGCGTAACACATAAGGCCAAGAAGACACGGCAACCCTCCACGTGTGCACCAGACAACAGCAGTGCAGAATACGTAGCACAAAGCGACAGAGCCAAAAAAGACAAATCCAAAATTCTCCTCGGAGTCTTGCCAGCCCTCTCGACAGCTGACATGCTAGACAAGCAGCGAAGACACTGAGGGCTAGCCAGTATCACCTGATGGGATTGGATCAACGCGGACCACTCCACCCAGCAGCAGGACACACACTCTTCTCCAGCACCCACAGGGCGTTCTCCACGATGGACAACACCCCAGCCCAGAAGACAAACCTCGAGAAACTTTAAAAGTCTTGAAATTGGGCCAGGACTGAAGCTTGGGGCAGAGCACTCACCTAGCATGTGCAAGGCCCTGGGTTCCAAAAGTCATGAAATCATGCAGAGCGTTCTCTAACCACGGTAGAGTGAAACTGGGAATTACAACAGAGAGGCTACAAGGAAATGTCACAACACTTAGGAAGATTACTTCGAAAGCTGGGCAGTGTGGTGCATGCTGGTGCCTCAGGAGGCAGAGGCAGAAGGACAGCAAGTTTGAGGCCAGAGGCCGCGTATGCCACTTAGACTCTGTATCAAAATAAAAAAATTAACACGTGGCTGGAGGTGTGGCTCAGTGGTAGAGCACTACCTAGTGTGTGTCAGATCCTAGGTTCAACCCCCAGTACTGAAAAAAATGAAAAGAAAGAGAAAGAGAGAGAGTTACTTCCAAGTAATCCACGTGTTAAAAGAGGAAGCTCCCAAAGTAAATGAAAAGTAAAGTGCAGCGCATAAAACGTCTGGGGCATCACTTAGGAGGAGCTAAGAGGAAAACTCAGTGGTATATTAGAGAGTACATTAGAAATCACAGTCTCAAATCGATCATCTAAGCTCCCATCTCAAGAACCTAGAAAAAGAACAAGCACATTCAAAGTAGGCAGAAGGAAAGAAATAATAAAAGAGCAAAAAAATCAATGAAATTGAGGACAGAAAAACAATGAGGGGTGAAACAAAGCTGGTTTTTGTTGTGTTTTGTTTGCGGTACTTATGGGCTGAACCCAGGGCTTTGAACATATTTTCCAAGTAATCCACCACTGACTTGCACCCCCAGCCCCTTTTATTTTTTTTCTTGAGACAGTGTCTCACTAAGTTGTGCAGGTTGCCTCTAGCCTCAAACTTGCACTCCTCCTGCCTCTGCTTCCCAGTCCCTGGGATGACATGTATGTGCCACCACGCCTGGCCAAAGCTGAGTTTTTGAAAAGATCAGTAAAACTGAAAAACCTCTAGTAAGACTAATAAAGAAATACAAGAGAGAAGATACAAATGAATGATCAGTACCAGGAATGAAACAGGGACATCACTACAGACCCTGCAGATGTCAACAGATAATGTGAATATAACAAAGACAACTACACACACTCGATGACCTAACTTAAATGAACCAATTCTTTAACAGAAAAAAAAATTCCTACTACCTTCCACCCGAAATGAAAGAGAGCATTAAAATAGTTTTCCAAGCATAATGAAATTGAAATTTTTATTTAAAAATTTTCAAAGCAAAATCCCTAAGGTCAGATAGCTTCCCTAGGGAATTCTGAGAAATGTTTAAAGAAGATTAACATCACTTATATACAATCTTTTCTAGAAAACAGAAGAGGAAGGATTGTCTCCCAGTTTATTTTATAAAGCTGCTATACCTGACAAAACAAACAGGCAGGCAACAATGGTACAAAAACTAAAAATCTGAGTCTAGTACATTTCATGAATGTGAACATAATAATCTTTCACTAGATATTAACAAACAGAATTCAGCATTAATTAAAAAGATTTAAAACCAAGTGAGATGTATCTGAGGAATACGAGATTGGCTCCGTATTTGAAAATCAACCAATGACACCCAGCATCAGCTAATGAATTAAAAGCACACAGACACATCAGGCAGTGCATCTCAGAGTGACATCCACACGAGATAAGAGCTCAGAGAGAGTGAGGTAAGACAAGGCGGGAGCCGGGGTCTGTGGTACACACCTGTGGACCGAGCTGTTCAGGAGGCTGAGACAGGAGGGTCACTTGAGCCCACGAGTTTGACACCAGCCTGGGCAACACTGCGAAACCTCATCACCTAAAAACAACAAGAGATGTAAAGAACAGACGACCTCAAGCTGCACCCGCTGGCCAGGTGGTCAGGCAAAGCAACACACACAGACGGAAACAGAAGAATTCAGTCACACCATCTGCAGTCGCCATGGCTGCCTCTGTAGGAAACTCCAAAGACTACCAAAAAAACCTCTTAGAACTAACAAGTTGTTCATCCAGGTCATAGAATATAAGATAAATAACTATGTTCCTGACGGGCTGGGATTTAGCTCAGTTGGTAGAACACCGCTCTGCAGTCTCTGAGGTCCCAAGTTCCATTCCCAGCACCGCAAAAATGGGAGAAGGACGTGGCAATCCACTCCCAAGGCAATCCTGAAACAATCAGCCATTGAAAACCCTATGAGTCGCTATAAGTCCGACACAACCCGACGGCACCTAACAAGAACAACAACATATCATGTTCCTGTATTCTAGTAATAACCAAAACAACACAATACCATCGACAATCACTCAAAAAAAAAAACAAATACCTCATGTAAACCAAAGAAAGCATGACCAGGGCTTGAATGTTGAAAACTCCAAAATAGTGATGAAAGGAACCAAGATCTAAATAAGTGGAAAGACAAACCATGTTCACAGACGGAGTATACAACACGGTAAAGGTGCCGGGTCCCTCCAAACTGATGCACAGGTTTAACACAACTCCTAGCCAGATTCCAGCACAGCTTTCTGTAGACATAGACACTATGATTCTAAAACGTATGATTTAGGCTGGGGATGTGGTCAGTGGCTGAGCGCTTGCCTGGCAAGTGCGAGGGATGAGGATATCACAAGATAATGAACAAAGCAGCCCAGCCCAGCGAGGTGGCGCACGCCTGTAATCCCAGCGGCTCCGGAGGCGGAGGCGGGAGGATGGCAAGTTCGAGACCAGAGGCAGTCTGCGTAACTTACTGAGACCCTGTCTCAAAACAGTAAAAAAAAAAAAAAAAAAAAAAAAAAAAAAAGGGCTGGGGGCGCAGCTCAGTGATCCAGTACTTGCAGAGCATGCAGGTGCAAGGCCCTGGGTTCAACCCCAGTACCACAAAAAAAAAGAACAAAGCAGCCTGACAGTCACAGTATGTGATGTGCACATACACACCCGTGGACACAGGCGTGTGTCTTGTGCGTATGTGTGCGAGTTGTATGTCCTTGTGTGCACGTGTGTATGCAGTCACGTGCATGTGTGCAATGTGTCTGTGTGCACACGTGTTGACGGGGACCATGCCAAGTGTGCTCCTGGTCTGCTGGGCTCAGACGCTCACGTCCAACAGCGGGTACCGTCTCCTTCCTCTGGTTACATTCAGCCCCTTCTCAGAGCAGTTAGTTGAGTAGTTAAAAGGTCAACAGCAATGAAGCGGGGCAGCAGCAGGAGCCGCAGGGGGCAGGAAGGTGACCGTGGGCCGTGGCGTATCAGAGCATCCTCTGGTCATCAAGGGAAAAGAGGCGCTTTGTCCCCCAGTGATGGGGGTTGCTCCAGAATGTGACGGAGCACCGTGGAAGATGAAAGACTCAGACAGATGAATGGAAGACGGCAGGTGAGCAGAACGCGGGCCTCATGCCCCCGCACATGCAGAGAGGAGCTCAGGCTGCTGCCGCTCCCCGCGTCCTGTGCAAGCAGGATGCGCTCCTCTGTCCTCAGAATGACAACCGTCAGGCCAGGCTCAGTGGGCACGCCTGGGACCCCAGCACCCGGGAGGCAGAGGCTGGAGGATGGCGAGTTCCAGGCCAGCGTGGGCTACACACAAGACCCTGTCTCAAGAAACAAACAAGAAGACGCTGGGCGTGGTGGCGCATGCCCGTAATCCCAGCGGCTCGGGAGGCAGAGGCAAGAGGATTGCAAATTAGAGAACAGAGGCAGTTTCGTAACTTAGTGAGACCCTGTCTCAAAAAGTAAAAAAATGGCCTGGGGGTGCAGCTCAGCGGTCCAGCACTTGCAGAGCATGCAGGTGCGAAGCCCTGGGTTCAAACCCCAGTACTACCAAAAAAAAAGAAAAGAAAAAACAAAGAAACAAACAAACAAACAAACAGAAAGATGCCAGCTGCCCTGAGGGCGTGTGCCGGACCGGGAGGTGGCAGCGACGTGGCTCTCTTCCTCCTGCCCCAAAAGCTGATCTTGACACCCATCAGTGCCACTTCTGCACCGACCCTGCCAGAACTGCCACAACAACTGCAAGTTATTTGCTCCTGAAGCAGCCAGATGTCCTTACAAAGATGCCAGTGACACCTAAGACTGTTGAAAATAACAAACTGGCCCTCAAACAACACACAGTCGGCCAAACGCATTTGCTGTTCTCAGGTGCAACAGACTGCTTCATCGGGTACCCAGATCTCCTGACGTCAACGCTGATTTCACCCTCCCCGACTCAGACCACAAACACAAGAACTGGGGGGCTGATCTTATGCTACACTGTCCTCTATGGCTCCCCAGGGGCCCTGCTCAGTGACCAGCATGAATGGGAGTGTGGGGTAGGTTTGCCCGGGGACTGGGTGAGACCCATACCGAAGTGGAGCCTCCCTGGGCCGGCGGATGCCAGCGGGGCCATAGGTGGGTCCAGGATGCCCAGGTCTCCTCCCTCCCTCCCCAGCCATGAGCTTACTCTGGGAGGAGGCAGTGATCAGATCTCAGGTGTCAACTACATGCGTGCGGCCATGACAGGAGATGTTGTTTCCTGCAGGCTGAGACCCCATGAGATGAACCCAGTCCGGCTTCTGCTCCCTGGAAGTTGCAGGGCAGAACATGGGCATCCCCAGGCCAGAAGACAGCCTGGGTCTTGCTTTGTAACCCAGGCCAGCACAGACAACTGTCACATGGTACCAGGGAAGGGGACGAGGTCCCCAAGACACCTGCTGTTCCTGACTCAAATGGCTCCATGGGCTGCGGACCGTGGTCCAGCACTGACCAGAGCAGGCGGATCTGGATGCCATGCTTGCTTGGAATCCTGTGGATGGCAAATAGGCTCCTCCCCCTGGACAAGCCCCGGCCCCCAAGGAGTGATGTCACTTCCCAAGGAACCTGAGTGTTCTCTGCGAGGGGTTCTCCGCAAGGTCCTGGGGTGCAGAGAAGAACCCTCTCTGGGGCCTCTTCACCTTTCACCGCCACGTGGCTCTTCATGGGGGTGGCAGGGGTCAGGGAGGATCTGTCCTTTTTAACCCCAGGCAGCTGGACCAACAAGCAGCTGAGACAAAAGCTGGGGTGTTGTGACTGAGACTAGGTGTCTTCCTGGGCACAAGCCCACAGTGAGGGCTGGCGCTGTGCTCAGAGCCCACAGGGCCTCCAGGAGACTCTCTGTGGATGTTGCTGAGCTCCCGGCACCCGGCCTCCAGTGGACAGGGGAGGCCTGAGCACACCAGGGTGAGGGGAGAACGCCCCGGACGTGAGTCTCTTGCGCCTGGGCTCCCACACTTGGGACGGAAGGTCCAATCAGAGCAGTCAACACTGCGTCTGGAGCAAGGCTCTGCTGAAGTGGAATCAAGCTTCTTAGGACGTGCCCAGAGAGGGAGGCTGTGCCTATGGGAGCAGCCCAGCACCGGCTCTGAGCTGCTACAAGCCACAGCACCCCATGCCCTGCTCCTGCTGCCTCACGGCATGGGCCAGACAGAACTTGATGGAACCCCTCAGTCTCAAGCCTGTCCTGTTTATGATGAGGAGACACTGCAAGAAGAGTTACCAAAACTCTAAAAAGCCAGGTCTGTAATCCCAGCACTTGGCAGACCGAGGCAGGAGGACTGACGTGAGTTTGAGGCCAGCCTGGGCTACACAGCAAGTTCCAGGCCAGCCTGAGCTACAAAGGGAAACCTGGTGCTCAAAAAAAAGAAAAACTGGAAAAGCAGCACTGGCGTGGGGCCGCCCATGCCTGTGATTCCAGTGACTCGCAAGGCAGAGGCAGGAGGATGGCGAGTTCAAGGCCAGGGCAGGATGCTGTGTCCTCCAGGACCGCCCTCCACCTGCTGAGCTACCTAACAGAACTGTGCCCAGACTCAGGGGCATGTTAACCCCTAGGTTGGTGCCCAAATGACCCAGATGATTTCTGTCCCATAGCAGAAGCACCCCAAGGGCGGGAGGCCCCTGCTCCTGGGGCACTGTGCCATTTCGCAAGTAACCAAACGGTGACCTTTGCCCGGGATCTGTCTCCATGGCAAGTTGCCCTCTCAAGCATCCTGGGAGTCATCCTTCCGTCCAAACCAGTGAACCCGTCAGGTGCACCCCACAACCCGGTGAGCCTCCCACACGCCACGCCGCGGGAGAGAAGCCAGACCCAGGGCGGCAGGCCTGCAGGCTCCCACCCCTGCGAGGTCCCTGGAGCCGCAGAGCCTCAGAAACAGGAAGTAGGATGGGGCTGCCAGAGCTGCGGGGCAAGGCCTGGGCAGGGAAAGCTTTACCGAGAGAGAGAGAGAGAGAGAGAGAGAGAGAGAGAGAGAGAGAGAGAGAGAGGAGAGCTCAGTGGAGGGGCTGTGCTGAGGGCTGCTCAGCGCGTGCTGAAGACGGGCTAGATGTAAATTTGATGCCACCTATACTTTTCCCAAATAAAAAATTATAAGAGTTACACTTTGGCCCCACGTGTGCCAGGCCAAAGAGAAAGCACGAATAACCGAAAGGAGCTGGTTTCAAGCCCAGGACCAAAGACCCACAGTAACAATGAGAATGAGGAGGAGGAGGAGAGAAAAGAGAAGGGCGACCTTCTGTGGGGAGGAGGGACAAGGCACCTTAACAGGCCAGGGGACTGACCCTAAAGGACACTGTCCACAAGCCATGCCTCATTAAAACCAAGAATTCAAAAGACACCCCAGGAGGAGAAGGCATTTGTGGGTTCAGAGGAAGGTGTGGTTGAAGTGCACAATGACTTCCCCAAGTCCCTCCAGGAGGGACCCACAGAAGCCCCAGGCTACACACAGAGGGCTCCAGAGATGTGAAGACGTCCGCCCAGGAGACAGGGCCACACTCCCTGCTGGTGGCGGTCCCAGAAGGGGGCAGGTGCACACCCAGGGCCCCCACTTCCTGGGCCAAGAGTGCACCCAGCACACAGAGCCAACCCAGAACGTTCCCAGCAGCCCCACAGTGGAAAGAGGCCAAGAGCAGGCAAGGTAGGCACAGAAAATGCAGAAGAGCCCCCAGTAGAACCCCGACCCAGAACCTTCCGCACCTCCGTGTGGCCTCAGGAAGGCAAACGGAAGCCGGAATAATGAGCACACAAAGCGCCCACTGTGCACCGAGCCCGTGCGCCTCACCATCAGCAAACTCCCAGGGGTCACAGTCAGCCTGGAGCCCGGCGCCCGATCTTCATGCGGTCACACAGGTTGGCAAAAAGCAGACGAGCATCACTCAGGACTCCTGGGTTCTGTGGCTGCGTCCCACCACAAGCGCACGCAGACCCCGATCACGGGTGAAGAGGGGCAGGCGAGCGTCGCCTGGGAACTCAGCAACCCTCGGCAGCGGTACTGACTTGCGCTTTAGTACGCAGAGGGGCTTCTGGGGGTGAGGACCGGCTACACGGCATTATTCTAATCACTGCTAGTTATCATACTTTTCAGTCCTGTCTCTAAACAATCCATGCATGCATTTTTTAAATAGTGGTGGGGCTGGGGTGGGGCTCAACGGTAGAGCCCTGGCCCCGTATGGAGGAGGTTCATCCCCAGCACAGCGCACGTGCACGTGCACACGTACAGCGCCAGTGGTAGAGGCGGGCAGGGGCCGAGTTACTCACTGAGACCTTGTCCCCAGTGCACCCTCTGCCTGGTCCTGCCCACCCACACCCAAAGACCCCGGAAGGCCAAACACTGAGCCCAGCATCCACAAAGGAGAGGACGGCACATCTGTGTGCCCCTAAAACAACTCCTTTTCAGGGTGGACACAGTGGTTCACGCCTGTAATCCCAGGGACTCGGGAGGCAGAGACAGGAGGCCTGCAAGTTAGGTGCCAGAAGCAGCCTGCAAAAGATCCTGTCTCAGAAGAAAAAAGAAAAACTGGGGTGGGGTGGGGGCCAGTGGTTTAAAAAAAAAAAAAAAGGAACTCCCTTTTCTCCATCAGTGACACAAAGGCCAAAGCGCCTGCACAGGGTCTCCATGGGAGCCTTACAGCAGTTCAGGAGAGGAGCCATCACCTGTCACTCAGAGGGAGAAACTGAGGCTCAGAGTCTCATTCACTGGCACTGGAACCACACGCGGATCACAGACTCCAGAGGAAAGTGTCTCTGGACCAGAGGGATCCACCGCAGGGGCGCAGTAGGGTGGTGGGGTGCCCCAGGTAGACAGCAACACGGGGCTGGGGTGGAGGGGCTGGGCTTTCCCCACGGCTCAGCACACACCTTGCAGCCCACTTCCTGGCCTCTCGCCCTGTCCAGGCAACCCCCAGGCGGCAGGGAAGCCGTGGGGAGGCTCAGGCGGGAACACCGACCCCTGGGAGCCGCCATCTCCGTCACTGTCAGTGACACGCCACAGCCACGGCACCTCTCTGATTCCCTCAGGTCCCGTGGGAGCGCTAAAGGTAAATATGTTAATTTAACTTCAATCATGGCTTTAAAAAAAAAAAAAAAGCACGCACCATATGAGTCTAGGGCACAGATCCTGCAAATCGCTCGCACATGGGCGCAGCCCTGCCTCTGCAAGTGGATCGCAAGCTCCTGCCCAGGGGCTGTGGGGGCAGGATGTGCCCCCAGCGTGGGCATCACGCTTTCTTAGCTGATGAGGAGACCAGGAAGAGGCAGGGCACCTCTCCAGGACCCCACAACAGCGAAGGCAGGATTCCCAGCAGGTCAGCTTGGCGCCTGGCCACCCTCCTGGCCCAGGGCAGGGGACGCTGCCTCCAGGCACCAGGCTCCCCCCGCAGGACCCAGAGCTCCAGCTCTGAGAACCGTGCAGGTGCCGGATGCAGTTGGCGCACACCTGTCATCCCAGCTGCTCAGGAGGCAGAGGCGGAAGGATAGCAAGTTTGAGACCAGAGACGGTCTGTGTAACTTAGTGAGACCCTGTCTCAAAAAGTAAAATAAAATGGGCTGGGGGCCCAGCTCAGTGGTCCAGCACTTGCAGAGCATGCAGGCGCGAGGCCCTGGGTCCAACCCCCAGTACCGCAAAAAAAAAAAAAAAAAAAGAACCGTGCCTGTGAAGCCTGGGGTCGCCGGCAGTCTGCAGATCCAGCTGCACAGGGATGGGATGGCTGGCCACCCACTGCTGGGTAATGCGGACTTGTGGTACAGCCAGGACGCAGGCAACTGAGGGTGACCCACAGCCAGTCAGAATGACCCAGAGGTCCAGGCGGTTCTCAGCGTGGGAGGCCACGAAGGCCACCTGGAGCTGGGGCCCCTTCCTGTCCACCGGCCCCAAGGAGCTGCTGTCCCAGCCCGTCCCTGGATATCTGTGCCACGGCCAAAGCCCTGGAACGTTGGCTGCATGAGCAACAGGGCGTCTGAGCCTCTCCCACTGCCCATCTGCACCCAGGAACAGGAAGTTACTGAAATCCTGAAGCTCGTGAGACGTGAGGCCACCAGGGGATGGCAGGCAGTCAGGGAAGTCTCTAAAAACTCAGGACCCCAGTGGTCCCCCGGGATGGGCCAAGGCCATGCTACAGATGGGGCCACCAGGCCTCTATGCCCCGGATTCCCTGGGAGAGTCCAGGGCTGCTCCTTGTAGCAGGCCACAGAAACAGGGGCCTCACCCGAGAGCTGCACACGGGCACCTCCCAAAGCCCGGGTGCTGGAAAGGGCCTCCTGCGAGAGGCTGAACTGACCCCACGCCACAGGCCACCAGGGCCAGCAGCACCTGACAGAGCACAGAGCCAGGCCTCATCCCGGATGTGCACTGTGCCCTGCAAAGGCCAACAGCTCAACCACGGGGGCCCCTGGGCACAGCCACACCAGGACAGGTGACAAGAGTCCAGGCCAGGCCCCCAGGAAGTCTCATTCACTAGCCTGTCTCAGAGCCCTGGCCCTCAGTTGCCTTCACCAGGCTGCCCTCCTCTTGGGATCCCCAGAACCCAACTGAGATTCTGGGAAACCCAAAACGGCAGCGCACTGCAGTGGGGTCTGAGAAATGTCAACTCAAGCCAGGCATGATGGTGCACGCCTGTAATCCCAGTGGCTCGGGAGGCAGAGGCAGGAGGATCGCAAGTTGGAAACCAGAGGCAGTCTGTGTAACTTAGTGAGACCCTGTCTCAAAAAAGTAAAAAAAAAAAATGGGCCAGGGTGCAGCTCAGTGGTCCAGCACTTGCAGAGCGCGCAGGCGCGAGGCCCTGGGTTCAACCCCCAGTACCACAAAAAAAAAAAAAAAAGAAGAAGAAGAAGAAGACCCCACTCGTGTGAGGAGGACCTAGAGCCTTGAGGGAACCCAGGACCATGAGGGACTGACCACCAGTCACCCATCCCCCACCAGGCCACACACGTGACCTTGCTTGTCCCTCCCGGTGCTACCCTGAAAGAGGCAGCAGCTGACTCAGCTCCATGGACTTGGAGGGCACCTGGCCCAGGTAACAGGCAGCGTCAGGGCACAGGGAGGACTGGGAGGGCGGCCAATAACCAGCCCACTGCCAGCGGGATTCTTGCTGTCCTTGCGCTGTACCGCCCAGCCCAGCACCCACAGCAGCAGCATGGACTCCAAGGCACCTGCAGAACTGCAAGAAAAACACCAGGGCAGAGCGGGGCGTGGTGGTGCACACCTGCAATTCCAGCACTCGGCGGGTGGAGGCAGGAAGATCGAAGCAAGTTCAAGGCCAGCCTGGGCTACACAGCAAGGCCCTGTCTCAACAAACTGAAAAAACAAAAACAAAAAGTGCCATGGCGGAGCCATTGCTACCCCCAGTGCTCGTGCACACTGCCCTGCTGTCTGATCACAAGTCACACCACCTCTCCAGACCTTCGTAGGGTGGGGGAAGGGGTAAGAGACACTCCCCAGAGACCCTCGGCGCTGGCGTGACCTGTGGGGGCTCTGGGCAGCTCATCACTAAAGCAAGACCAAGGCTACCTGTGGTGTAGGGGAGAAGGCTAAAGGAGGCCTCTCTGCCCGGCCTCCCCTAGGGTCTGCTATGAGGCACTGGGTGTGGCCAGGCCCTGCGATCTGAGGCAAGGAGCAGGGGAGCCTCCGATCCTACACTCAAGTGCCAGCCCTTCCCTTTCTTCCTCTGTGGCCTCCAGTCCATGGCACGGCCTTCTGATGCTCAGGCTTATCTGCCTCCTCCCTCCCAGCGAGGGGTACAACAAGGTGTGCATGGGGCCAGGCCAACCCCGAAGGGTCATCGTCCACAAAGCACTGGCTGGGCCCCAGAGTACTGCCAAACCTCACCAGATGAGCCAAGGCATCTGGGCAGGTACCACGGAGCTGCCAGAGACCCTCAGCCACCCCAAGCCACTACTGTCCACTTGCATGAAGCACCCTTCCTGCCAATACCCGGCCCTGAACCCTTCCTATTGCCCCACTAGGAGGACAGACCTCCCCGGGCCCCCACTTGGCTGCCCTCAGTAGCCGAGCAGTCTGCTACGTGCCTTGGACTTCCAAAGCTGTGTGGTCAGCACCAAGATGCCTTCTGTGGCAAGCATGACCCTGGGGTTTGCTTCCTTCTTTCTCCCCAGAAGGAAAAACAGACATCATTTCCCATAAGCAGATGGCTTTATTCGTGCTCACTGTCCCACTGTGGACAGCCCACCTCATGACCAAGGTTCCCCACTGACCACCCCGATCCTGTCAGACTGCCAAGCTCAAAGGCGTAGGGGCCAACACCCGCAAGGCTGCAGCTTCCACCTCACCGGACACGCGTGCCGCTGTGCATACAAGGGGAGTGGTTTTCTCCTTCTAGGATGGAGAACTTGGCAAAGAGCCTTGCTGGCACTGCAGTGGAACCTCAGGGCTCCTTCCTCAACTCCAGCTGCAGAGCCGTCCCTGGACAGAAGGCAGAGGCTCCCTCCAGCCCCACCCCAGAAAGGAGTCATTGGATACGCACACCAGGCTGGAGAGGCCAGCGGGAGCTGTTCTCCTGTGGTCAGGCTTGATTTGTTCCAGTTGTTTTTCGAGACAGCGCCTCACTTGTTGCCCAGACTGGTCTCAAACTCCTGGGCTCAGGCGATCCTCCTGCCTCAGCCTCCCAAGGAGCTGGAACTACAGATGTTGGCTACTGCGCTCTGCTTGGTTATCATTTTCCTCAACTGGAGACAGGGGACATGGTGTCGGCCCGCTGTTCTGTCCAAGAGGGCAGGGGCAGTGATGGAGAAAAAGGAACAAGGGGTAGGTGGGCAACGTGGCTACTACCTCTGTATGGGTAGAACAGCATCTCCCCAAAATTCACAGGCACTCGGGAGCTTGGAATGTGACCTCATTTGAAGTCAGGGTCTCTGCAGACATAATTAGTCAAGGTAAGATGAGATCTTACTATAGTTAGGATGGGCCTGGAATCCAGGCAGGGCTGGGGGAGGGGCCTGGGGCAGAGGGGCGGAGCTTCGTGAATACATTCCTGTTGGGCAGTGGGAGCGCCCGCTCTCTGGGCTGGATTAGGTATAGGAGAGCAAGTTGTAGGGAGCAAGGCCAGCCCTCCTGCCTTGACAGGCAGCCTCAGGGCCCTCCCACTTCCCACCGTGAGCTGCCACAGTGCGAGGTTGAGCAGATGCTGGCACCAAGCTCCTAGACTTGCCAGCCTCCAGCCAAGAGGAACCTCTGTTCTTTATAATCCCCCAGCCTCAGGCATCCTGACACAGCAGCAGAAAGCAGACCAAGACGAAGGCCATGTGATGACAGAGGCAGAGACTGGAACACCAGGGATGTGAATCAAAGAATACCAAGGACAGCCAGTGCCACCAGAAGCTGGACGAGGCAGGAAGGACCCTGCCCCCCGAGCCAGCACAGAGAGCAGCCCTGTGACACGCTGACCTCAGACTTCCAGCCTGCAGGACCAGGTGAGGACAAACTCTTGTGCGAAGCCCCCAGCTTGTAGTCTTTGTCACTGCAGCCCCCAGGACACCCATGAACCCTGCCTTGACCACACTGACTGTGACCACAGCTCTGAGGGCACCTGGGGACCTTGCTGGGTTAAGGACAGATCTGCTTGAAGATTGCCAGCCAAGAAACAAGATGGCCCCAGGGAGCTCCAGGGTCGGGAAATAGAGGAGCCTTGACAAAATGCCATTTCTTGCCAATCACTGTCAGGAGGGGGCGCCAGGCTTGGCCCTACCCCACCTCCTGGTTCCATAACCTGAGGAAGAACAGGAGGGGCAGATGTATGACAGCCCAGCCCCTGGGCTGGGGCTTCCCCACACGGGAGCCTCTCCTGCATGGCTCCAAGGACATCTGAGGGACACAGGCACTTACAGCACAGGTAAGACCTGCCTTTCCAGGAACAGCTGGCTCTGGCGTGACCCTGATGTCACTCACCACCATGCAGCTTCCTCCTTCCACCAAAGACCACATCCTTCACATGTATTCGAGGTCCTGTGTGCCAACCACCCTGCCACCCCCGTGTGCACTTTAACCAAAGGCCCTGCTGCTGGAGGCGGGGGAGCTTCAGAAACTCAGGCATCAGCCGGACACTGCCCCCAAGCAATGAGAAGCAACATGTGCAGTGCCCCATCTCTGGCAGTGGGAAGCCACGCTCAAGGACACAGTGTCAGATCTGCAGTGTCCCTGCCCAAGACAGCACCGGTATGGATCAGGAGGAAACACACACAGACCCAAAGCAGGGGCAGCCTGCCCACATGGCCTGGAGCTCAGGGTCAAGACCTCGGACACCCCAGGCGGACAGAGCCAAAAGGTGCACGGCTTGAACAGATACCCGCTCACCCGCTTCACACCACGGTCAAGCAGGGCCAGCGACTCAGGAGTCCACCAGCTGACGGGTGATGGACAAAATGTGGACGCCTACCACGAGACGTGGTTCAGCCTTAAAAAGGAAGGCGATTCCAACAGCTGCTCTAACACAGGTAAACCCCGAGGACGTGACGCCGAGTGAGGTCGGCCAGTCACACAAGAACAAGACAGCCCTCGCCGCTCTCATCTGAAAACCCACACCTGACTCATGGGAGGGGAGCAGTCAAGATGCACGTGTGCTGGGCACAGTGGCACACACCTGTCATTACCACAATTCAGGAGACCAAGGCAAGAGGATCGCAACCACAAGGCCAGAGGCAGCCTGCGTAACTTAGCGAGACCCTGTCTCAAGATAAAAAATTAAAAAGGGGCAGGGGGGGAAAGCTCAGCATGTGTGAGGCCCTGGATTCCACCCTCAGTACTGAAAACAAGCAAGCAAAGCATGCAGGAGCACCAAGAATACTGTGTCAAGTTACTTTCAGGCCACATGAGAAGTTAAGATTCAACAGGAAACCTGGATGTGGCCTTTCCACTAGACGTCTGGCCGTAAAGGATGTCCCTGGGTGAGAGCTGGCAGGTGGCCCTTTGCAGTACCTGGACCGTCTCGGTCACTGCCAGGTGCTGGCACAGGTTGGCGTCACACAGCACTCAGCCCTTGTCTGCCCGAGACACAGAGGTGACAGGGTGACTCACTCTCAGATGGCAGGCAGAAAGGTCTTTGCACAGCATGGGTAACTTCTCTATGAGTTCAAGTTTTCTTTTACCTTTTTCTCAAACATCCAAATGAAAGTCTCCCCTCCCCATGCCAGGGCTGGGTGGCCGGAGGCTGGGGAGGGCCTCCCTAACCCCTGACTCTCTGTGGGTCATCGGAGGAGGAGCTGAAGCCGGGGTACTGGCCCTGCTCTGGTGAGCTCTGCAGAGGCACGGCCCCTTCCAAGACCCCCAGGTGACCCCGGAGAAGGCATGCTGATTCCTGGCATCCTGTCAGGACTACTAACAGGGCCAAGGAAGCAATTCTCAGCAAGCAGCCAGGGACCCTCCACGGGCTGCAGGGCAGCATCTGCCAGCCTCCCCAGGAGAGGCAGTGCGGGCAGCAAGGATGGGACAGAGTGGCATCTCCACAAACCCCAGCCCTCCCGTGTGGAGCAGGTGGGAGGGGCCAACTCTCGATGATGTTTGGGGGCTTCTGTTTCCCTGAATCAGCGGCCAGAGCTGAAGCGCAGGGCAGCCTCCCTGGACCTCCACAGCTGCAATCTCCAGGAGCACAAAGGCCGTAGGGGCAGGAAAAGGAAGCCCCCAGGCCCTGCTGGCGCTTCTCACCAGGTAGGGGAGCCCTGCCTCTGCCGACACCCCACTCAGGCCCAGGACTGTCTGTGCGTCTGAATGCCACCCATGGGGCTCTGGGGTCCCAGATCCAGACCAGGCTTCCCCAAGCCTGGGGTGGTTTGGACCCAAGGACTTCACATCCTCTAGGCCTCCCCCACCACCACCTGCCCAGAAGTTGTGGCTGCAACCCACGCCACAGAGACCATCCCCGTGCCAGCCATGTCACCCCGGGGCTCCACTGTGACCCACGCACTGCAGTTTCCAGGCCACTCCATGTGACACGGTCTTACCGCTAAACTGGGTTACAATAATTAACACAATCCCTGTCTCTCCTTCCCAAAGCTTACATAAGCCGCAGCCCCATTTCCCTGCTTCGACCCCCTCTCTCAGCTTTGCTGCCGCTGACTTCCTGCCCTGTGGTGCCCTCTGCACCGTGGCCGGGGCTCGGTCGAGCGGCAGCCCCCGTCTGCTGTCTGGCTGCCCACCTTGAGGGCGAGCACAGCAGCAGCCCCCTCATGGCCCTCTGGGCACGAAGCGTCTTCTGTTCCCCCCACAATGGGCTGAACAGTGTCCCCTCAAACTTCACACCCACCGGAACCTCTGAGAGGGACCTTACTTGGAAATAGGGTCTTCACAGCTATCATTAACTCACGATCGGGAAACCAGATCATTCTGGATTTAGTATGGGCCCTAAAACCAAGGACGGTGTCCTTATAAGAAGAGGGGAATTCAGACGCTGACAAGCAGATGGAGGCCACGTGACAAGGACTCAGCGTTTGGAATGATGCGGCCAAAGCCAAGGAGCCCAGGACTATGGGAGCCTCCAGGAGCTGAAGGGGCCTGTATGGTCCCCTCAGAGCCCACAGAGGGACTCCCCACACCTAGGCTGCAGGTACCCCAACTTTTCACTTCTGGTCTTCAGGACTGGGAGGGAATAGATTTCTGTGGGTTTTCACAATCAATCTGTGGGTGCCAAGAAACTAATGTGTGGCACCAAGGCCATCGCCGTCAGCATTCCCCAACGCACTCACAACTCACAGCATGCCGTGCACATGCCGCATACACCCACTGGCAGACGCCTGGAAGCCCCTGGGACAGACGTGACGGTGGGAGAGGAGTGAGCCACTCGGGGGGGAGCTCAGCAGGGAAGGGGTATCCAGCCAGGCACAGCAGGCACAAGCAGGCCCCAGGAAGGGACACTGGGTGGTGCCCCAGAACCAACCTGGGCCAGCCCCAGCCGGGAACCCTGATGACCAGAAAGTGGGGTGCTGTCCGATGCTCAGAGAGCATGGTCTGCTTCCCCCACTTTGCAAGTGGAGAAAGTAAGGCCCAGGATCTGAGTCTGAAAATGTGGGGGGACTGGAGGGGGACCACAGGGCTTAAAAGCCGGGCTCTGCACACAGAGCCACCCAGCTGAGGGCAGCCCTGGGTGGCCCCGACAGGATCCGCATCAAGGCTCTGCCACCCTCCAGCTGCTATGACAGCCCTGTCTGCCCCACCTAGCTGCCTGAGAGTGCACCTGGCTCTTCGCCCGCCACCCAGGGAGCCAGTGGCATCTCCACGTCAGTCCCCACTTCCCGGACTTGGTATTGTACCGAGCGAGGAGATCCGGTAACGGCCCAGGGGCGCCCGTTTCACTGCCTGGGAGCCCAGCACTCTTGGAGGACCAGTGGGCTTCGCTAGTGGCATACTGGACGCTATTTGTGGGGATCCATAAGTGGGTCTACCTGCAGCTATAGCCCTGTGGCATCCGATCCCATCAGATCTCAGAAGCTAAGCAGGGTCAGGCATGGTTAGTACTTGGATGGGAGAATGCCTGGGAACACCAGGTGCTATAGGCTTGAGAGACGGACCTGGCAACCCACTCCCAAAAGTCAGTCAGCCATCGAAAACCCTATGAACAACAGAGAAGCACCAGCAACAGTGTTTCGCCTGTTGTACGTAGGGCTGCTATGAGTCGGATACCAACTCGATGGCACCTAACAACAACAACATAAGTGGGTCTGACTGTTAGGCAGGGTCGGCGGCATCTGTGCCTAAGACCTGCTCCAGAGGATCTGGAAGAATCTTCTAGTGGGCAGACTGTACCCTCTCCACAACGGGCCTGCTGGAGGGGAGGACGTGGGGGGTGCCCTCTTCACCATTGGCCACCCCACTCACTCCCTAAAGGATGGGTGAGGCCAGTGCACATCACATGCTAGGCACAGCCCACAGCTGGCTCACCCCTAGCAGTGACCCCAGGCCTGGGTGTCAGCCAGCCAGCAGGGTGGCTACTGCATCCAGGCCAGGCCAGTCTGCGGCCAGGTCCAGCCCAGCCACTGTCATCACAGGGGGCAGGTGCCACCCCCGTCCAGCACACCAGCCAGGCAGCATCGTGGTCCTGGCGGCTGAGGCGCAGGGAGGGGAAGGAGCTGGGTGGCCCTCGGCAGGCTTGAGTCACAGCCCCAAGCCAGGCGGAGCCGGCAGGCTTCTTCCCTCACCTGGCACCAGGGCCTCTGTTACTCCATCCCGCCTGGGGCTCCAGGTGCCCTGGGGTCCCTACCACAGACAGGGCAGAGGCCTGGGTGGACGGTGGTGAGGGGACAGACTCAGTACCAAGGAGGAGTGCCAGGGTGTCCCAAGCCCCAGGGGAGCCAGCCCGGGCCTCCACCCTGGGAGGATTCCCGAGCAGGCGGCAATTTGCATAATATTCTTTGCAAGTTAATATCAGACTCTGATAATGATCTCCCGTCGCAGCAGAGCGGCTGAGGCGCTGTTACAACACTAAGTAATCATATTTTAAATTATGTTTCCCTTTATAGAAAGGTGTTGCAAAAACACACAGACATGAAATCTGTCTGTTGCAGCCCACTGCCAACCACCTGACCAGCTCCGGCACCACCGTGGGCTGGCAGCACGGGCCTGGGGGAGCAGGTCCCGGGCGCCCTCCGTGGCTGCAGGCCACCTGCCCCGTGCTGCCCAGGTCTGAGCCCTATTCAGGCCAAGTCATCCAGGCCAGGTCTTTCAGGCCCAGGTCAGAGACCTCGCTAAGCACCTAAGTCCCTTCCATACCCCCAGCCCCAGCAACCCCCAGGCCTGATGTCCAGGGTACGTGACATTCAGCCCCCCAGAACCTCTCTGTACCATAGACCAGGCGCTGCTTCAGCCTCTCACCCAGCCCTCAGCACCCCCAGGCAGGCATGCAGCCCTCCCTCCTACTCCAAGCCTTCTTGGGCCCTCAGACCACACTCCCCTTCCTGTGGGGTCCTCCTTGCTGCACCTCCACTCCCCAAATACACATCTCACAGCCAGGGGGGGGACCTGAAGGGCCCCGCCCCTGCCAGGAAGGGGCACAGGGACCCTGAGCCCGCCCAACAGGGGCAGCCATGGGCTCCCGGTTTCTACTCTCCTCTTCTTCATTTAGGAGCCAGGGCCGACCACTCAACCTCTATTTTCTTAAAAGCTTTTTCCCCCTTTTTTTTATTAAAAAAAAAAATCCAATTATAGCACAAATCTCTCAGCAGGGGTCAGTGTGGAATAAGAATAGCCAAAGTTAATGGACATGACACAGGCAAGATTAATGCCTAAAGGGTTTCAAAAGTTGTATGATGCAGATTTCATTAACATTTTAATTGTAATGTATCTTTTTAATCTTCTCTCACCCTAATGGCTTTATATCCAAAAAAAAAAAAAAAAGGGAAGAAAAAAAACTGCTGACAACAACAAAAAGTATCAATATACAAAATTTAACAAAGGCGCTTAGCAGTGCAATGGAAGCTAAATGAGCAAAACCATGTTAACATTGTGATTTCTAGGAGCACAGGAGTCAGGAATGCAGCAAAGAGCTATTTCTTCCCGCCTCAGCACAGGAAGGGACAGGCCAAGGACAAAGCCCCGGGCAGATGCCCAGGGACCTGGGTGGGGGAGTGGCCCGGATACCCCGGCTCCGCCAGGGTGCCCCAGAGGCATCCAAAGAGAGACAGACACCCAGGACAATGTCCTGCTGCATCCCAGAGGCAAGAGGAGCCACCTGGTCCCAAGCCCACCCAGCAGGACCAGAGGCCCGGCCCACCTAGCCAGTGTCCTACAGCTGCCTCCACAAGTGCCAGACCACAGCACAGAAACAACCTTCCCAAGGTGGAGGCAGGGAGGGCCAGCCACGGTGTCAGGTACTGAGGAGGCAAAAGCTGGGCTGGTGACAAGCCTCCCCAGCAGGCACTGAGCCCTCATCCCCAGCCAGGGATCCCAGGCAGCTCTGGCCAATGGCCATCTTACCACCTCCACTTTCAAAAAATGATGATTTCCAAAGCATACTCGCCCTGACTGCAAAGGGCCCAGAAGACTTTTATTTTCAATCAACAAACACGCCTTGAGGCCTAACTCTGCTGGACCCAACACCTTGCCCCAGATCCGGCTGCTCTTCCGATTGACACCCCCTGCCCCCAGGGCCAGGCAGCCCCTCGAGGGAGAGAGGCGTTGGCTCCATGCTCATCGCAGTGACTATATATGGGCACTTTCAGGCCCCTCTGGTCCCCGCCCAGCACTGCCTGCTGCCCAAGCACTGGGCGGGCCAGAGCCAGAGGCCCATCCACAGCCTGTGCCCTCTGGATGCCAAGGCCTGGGGGAGGGGGCGGCAAGATCCCTTTCAGAGAGGCCCAGCCAGCTCTTCCCTGTGGGACCTGGAAACAACTCCAGAGAAAATGCTTTGTCCTCCAAGGAGCTGAACAGGCCTCCCCTTAAAGGGCTAGTGCCTACCACCATCCCAGGCTCCTCTGTCCCAGGGCGGGGCTGGGGAGGGTGGGTCACGAGCCCAAGGTCACACAGCCTGGGGAGGGGCTTCCTAGGCCCTGGCCCAGCCCGCTGACTCCCAGACAGGCAGGTCCCTAGGTCAGTGCCCATCCTTCTCCAGCTCCTGTCCAGGGAGGGGAGAGCGCTGGCCTCCGCCTCGGAGTTCACGGCCCCCAGACAAGGACGCTCCCAGACACAGACTCCTCCACGGCCACCCTCCCAGCACACAGGTCGCAGCTTCCAACACCCAAACTCCTAACCACAAAGGCAAGGCAGGCCGCAGCTGTCTTGGGCAGCCGCAGGTGACACCAGGAGGGAGCCTGGGCCAGGAGGGAGCATATTTTGCGAATGACCTCATTGAGAGCCAGGCCTGGGGAGAGGGAGAATTAGCTAGGACAGAAACAGAGGTTGCCAGGATCCCGGCCCTGATGGTGCAGAGCCTCCTAGGCCAGCTCACCTGATGCCTCTCCCGGTGCCTTGGGGGTGGGTGGCGGAGGGTGGGGGGACATAATCTTTCCATGACATCTCTGTGGCTCTGGGCAGGCTGAAAGGGAAAAGAAACCCCGGGCTTGGGGCAGGGGCATCTCTGAATGGAGCGTGGAGACCCACGCTGGGCAAGGTCCCCCTCCACCCTGAGCTACCAAAGAACCAGGGGCTCACTCACCTGGGGGAGGACCAAGGACTGCCCAGATGTAAGGAATAAAAAGAATAAAAGAAATACAAATTAATAATGAAAGAAACTGTGTGTAAGCCCATCTGGGACGGCCCCAGACGTGTGACATGTGTGATATAAGATTAACACCTGGCACCTGATAACCACACGGCCCATTGACGTCACTGTGCCGTGTGGTTATTGGGTGCCAGGTGTTAATCTTATATCACACATGTCACACACGTCTGGGGCAGTCCCAGATGGGCTTACACACAGTTTCTTTCATTATTAATTTGTATTTCTTTTATTCTTTTTATCCCTTACACCAGAAAAGCTCAGCAGGAGAGGAATGGAGTGTGGGGAGCAGGCACCCCAGGAAGGCCCAGAGCCTGCGCCAGCAGGGCAGCAGATTGCAGGCAGGAGCCGGCTCTGACACCCTTCTATCATGGGCTGAGAAAAGAGGCCTCACAAACTCCCACAGGGCTGGGATTTAGCTCAGTTGGTAGAGCGCTGCGCTGCAGTCTCTGAGGTCCTGAGTTCAATTCCCAGCACCACAAAAATGGGAGAAGGACCTGGCAATCCACTCCCAAGGCAATCCCGAAACAGTCAGCCACTGAAAACCCTATGAGGGTCGCTATGGGTCAGATACCAACTCGACAGCACCTAACAACAACAACAAACTCCCCAAGTAGGGCCGGCTGCAGCCCACACCCACCTGAGGCAGCTCAAGGCCCAGGGTGCAGAGGGGCTGGTGGCACCGGTGCTCTGCCTCCAGGAGCCTCCCCTCGCTCACCGGCCTCACCACCAGATTTTGCTCCCCTCTCCAAAAGACCAGGCCAGGAAGCCCACTCCAGGCTTCCCCAGAACACCTCTTGGGCATATGGTGATGGGAGCCTCCTCTGAACTGGAACCCAGCCCAGGGGGTGACTGGTCTGGACCAGATATGCACATCAGCTACCAAGGCAAGGGCACGTACCAGGCAGGAAGGGTGGCACACTCAGTGCCAACGCGGACAAGGTCCCAGACGTGTTCCTTACACTAAGGGTCTACAGAACACCAGGGGCCAACGTCTGCACTGTGGCTCAGGGTCAGAGGACCCAGCAAACCTTCGGCACACTGCCCCAAGCTGCTCTCACGCCACCCCCAGCCCAAGCAGACACCAGACCCCTGCATGACATGGAGAACTCCTAGAAAGCCACTGGGCTAGGGGAGCGGAGCCCAGGCGAGAGGGGATGGGGTAACCTTGAGGGGCCATGAGATGCAGAGTGGCAGGGATGGGACAGAGTGCGCAGGGCGCACGGGTGGGGCTGGCTGAGGCAGGAACGAGGCATCTGCTGGGGCTGTTGTGGGCTCAATGCCCTGTGCAATCCAGATGAGTGAAGTCAGAAGCACAGACCCGAGGCAGGGGCTCCAGGTGGGGTCCTGAGCATCCATCCACTGAGGACAACACCAAGGTTCTCATGTTGTGTCCCCTGAGGACTGGACTCCCAGGCCGGAGCCAGAGAAGGCCCCACAGATCCCCCTGCCCACTCCGTGCCCACAACGCCATCAGGCATGCAGGACCCAGAGGCAAGCTGGATCGCTGCATGCCAGCTCGGCCCAGAGGCAGTCCTCACAGGGCGGACACAGGCTGTGTTCTAGTCTAAGCACACAGAGGCTGGCGCGTTTGTCAGTGACCCACAAGCCCCTCTCGCAGGCAGGGTTGCTCTGGGCACCCCGCACACCCTCCAGCAGTCTGAGCACAGAATGAGGGGCAGCCCGGCCACCCCACTCGCTGCAGCGCGAGCACCTCCCTCTGCCTGTTCTCCCCAGCAGTCTACATGGCTGTGTGCTCCCAGAGTCAGTGTGGGGCGGACCCCACGTGGACAGCCCTCGCACAGCCCACATCCAGCCCTGTCCTGTCCTGGGTGTGACTGCTGAGAAAAGATCCCTGGCCACCGAGAGCCGACAAGTGATAGCCTGCTCTACTTGTGCTAACTCCAACCAGCTGGCCGAAAGAACGGGGGCCAGCTGCCGTGGGTCTCGCCGCCTCTGTTTCCTCCGCTCGGGTTCCAGCTGGGGTGCCACCCAGCAAGGGAATGGCCCCGGGGAACAGGCCAAGGGACCCCGGAAGGGATCGGCAGTGAGGGCACCAAGGTGAACCAGAGGGGGCGGCTCTGTGGGCTTCGGGAAGAAGGCTGCTTTGGAAGGTGGACAGGAGGGCAGGTTGCCCGACCACCCTCTCCCCAACAGGCCTCATCTGCAAAACCGGCGGGTGCAGCCACCCTCCCAGGACACCACGCAGAGTCCAGAGCCTCACCCGGCTGCACTGGAGAACAGGAGGGACGCGCTGTCTGGAGCTTGCAAGAGAAAGAGAGACAGGGAGGCCAGACCAGGAGGACGGCAGCAGAGCCCAGGGGGCGCAGGGCTGGTGGGCTGGCTTTATGGGATGGCAAGCAGGGAGGCCCACAAGGCTCCCATCCCACCACCGTCTCTGCTAGAACACCCGCCAGGGCGAACCTGAAGGCCACTAGAAAGTGGGTCCCGATAAAACATCTCCACTCTGGAGGCCCCAAGAGTGGGAAGAAAGGGGCGGTGAGAGGCCCCGGAGGCCAGCTTCAGGGAGCAGAACCTCAGAGGCCACAAACCTGCGGGCTCGAGTGGCATCAGGAGCAGCAAATTGGCAATCAGCTGCCCAGGACCGACCCACCCACGAAGACCGAGGAAGGCTGTGAGGTGACCTCCGACCCCTAGAAGCGGCAGGACAGCAATCGCTGCCTTAGGTGAGGAGCCCCGGCCCCGGGGGTGGACGGCGGGCTGGGGGCGCCTCTGAGTTTCCTGGAGAAGGGGCTTTGCGTCCCAAGACTCAACTCTACAGGCACAGAAACTCGGGCCAGGCAGGCGCCCCTTCCTTGACGCCCGGCCTCAGTGTCTCGGGAGGCTGGAGGAAGAGGGGGCAGCGACGACCCCTACCCAGGGCCCGGCCCGCCGGGAGGGAGGGGCGCGGGGCTAGGCTGGTGCGCAGCCGGACCGGGAGGGGTGTGTCCCCTCCGCCTGGCCCGCAGCCAGTCCCAGCCGGGCTTCCCCGCCGCGGAGGGCCAGGCTCGGCCCCTCTCGTCCCGGGCAGGCCGTGGGTCGCGGAGGACCAGGAGACTCAGCGGGGATGGGAGACCCCGCACGCCACGGGCCGGGGTCCCCCAGGACGCCCCGCCCAGAGGAGCCGCCGCGGCCGGGGCTGGGGGGTCGTCGGGCCGGACGCCCCGCGCCCGCCCGGCCCTGCGCGAACTCGGCCGCACCCGCCGCGGCGGCCCGGCGCGCGGGCGGGCACTGCGGCAGGAGGCGGCGCGCAAGTTGGGCGGCCCGCGCCCGGGAGTTTGCGGGAAGTGCGGCGGGACGCGCCGGGCGGCGTTCACGCGCGGCGCGCGCCGAGTCGGCCGTACCTGCGGCGCCCGGCCCGCTCCGGCCTGGGCAGCTGGGCGCGCCGCCCGCGCAGGAAGTGCTCCGGCGTCCCCGCGCTCCGGCGCCCGCGGACTTTCTCCGACCTCGCCCAGCACCAGCGGCCGCACCGCTGCGGGGGCGGGGCGGGGCGGCGCGGGGGAGGCGCCGCGGGCCGTTTAAAGGGACAGTGCGCCGGCCGCGCGCGCGCACTCGCCGCCCGCTGGGGGCCCCGGCGGGCGGAATGCACTTCCCAGGCGGGAGATCGGGGCGTCTGGCGGCCGACCCTGCGCCAGGCACACGGCGGGGACGCGACAACGGCCGGAGCCCGAGTCAGGGCGCTGGGCAAAGGAAGGACCCGGAGCGCCCCCTCCGCCTGCGAGCGCCCCCTCCCTGCGACGGCCGCGTTTGCACCGGCCTTCCGGATGGGGCTGCGCTCCAGGAGAACCCCAAGGGCGGCCTGGAGGAGCCTTGAGGGAGGGAGGGCCGTGGGGCGACGGCGCCTTCTGCCTGCGAGCTGCAGGCCCCTGTGATCCAGGCGTGTTAATGGTTCACTCCAGCCGGGGTCCTCGTGGCTGTTTGCCCAAGGCCATGCTCTCGTGGACAGAGGTCTAGTTTTAAATCAAGTGCATAGAATGAAACGGGCCACACACCTAAAGCACTCAGAAAGCCTCCCTCAGTTTCCCCTCCCAAGTGGTGCTCAGCGGCCAGAACCAGCATTTGACCCCACACTGATCCTTGCAGGAAAATTGGGGTGATAACGGGACAGAGGTCGAGGGCAAGGTCACGGAAGGGTCAAGTGAAGAACAGGCTGCTCCCCCTAAGCACATCCTGGGTACCCAGTAGAACTGTGGCAAAAGCCTTCCTGGCACAGCTAGCCAAGGTCATCCTTAGGACAAATGAGCAGAAGCCAGGTGGCGCATCCCTGACCCCAGCCTGGAGCTAAGTCTGCGGACCCTTAGCCTGAACTTTGGGTTCTACACAGCTTCAGCTCTGCTCCCAGAGAACAGCCCTAGGCTCACCAGCTCGCCCCCCTGCCTGCCCACTAAGGGGTGGGTACGAACTCAGAAGGGACTCTGGGCTCCCCCAGAACTCCACCTAGACCTACCCTCGGCCCCTGCCAGCCCACTGCAGCAGTCTGATGTGCTCAGGGAAGCGGACACACCAGACACACCACACGTGGCTTGGCTCATGCTCACGTGGGTATGTGGTCCTGGCCCAGGACAGGCAGCAGCGAGGCATTAGTGCCACCTGCTCAGCACAGGTGTATGCAATAGCTCTGGGGCCCCAGGTAGGGAGGAGGGCCCTGAGCAAGCCTGAAGGCCTCAGGCAGGAGCCGGAAGGCTGGAGGAGTCCTGCCGGTTACAGAGTGTTACTTTAAGACCTCAGCGCACAACCCGTCCAGGGCCCCAGGCGCTGTGCATCCGAGAGGCAGATGCCTCTAGCTGCTTCCAGAGGTGTGGACAAGCCACAGGAAAATAAATCCATTACCCCTCCCCGCCCCTCCAGTGACTAGGGCCAGGCCACCATTGACAGGAGAGACCCACAGAGGGTCCAGATGGGGCAAGCAGTCCTGCTGGGTAGCCAACTCTCTGTACATTTGATCGTTTTCATTACTTTTATTTTCTACATCGTAGTAAAGAGGGTTTTTTTCCTTGGTGGAGGTACTGGGGATGAAACCTGGGGGTTCCCACATGCCCTGCAAGGGCTCCCCTGCTGAGTTACACCCTTGGCCTGAGAAATTCCTTTATAATGAACGACATTAGAAAAACACTGAGAAGCTTTTAGAAGACAAGTTATCCCGCCGGGCGCGGTGGTGCACGCCTGTAATCCCAGCTGCTCAGGAGGCGGAGGCAGGAGGATCGCAAGTTCAAGACCAGAGGCAGTCTGTGCTAATTTAGCAACACCCTGTCTCAAAAAGTAAAAAATGGGCTGGGGGTGCAGCTCAGGGGTCCAGCACTTGCAGAGCATGCAGGCGCGAGGCCCTGGGTTCAACCCCCAGTACCTGAAACAACAACAACAACAACAACAAAGACAAGTTATCCAGAAAGCTCTTTCCCAAGGACGCCTGAGCTCTGTGCATTTTCTGTGTACCTACATGTGCGTGTGCCAGCCTGTGCGTGCACATTTTAAACGCACACATGGACATCTGACCAAATTCCAAACCTGGCTATGCGTGCGTTACCTGATTTAATTTTTACAATGAGGTGAGTGCTCTTTATTCCTGTATTACAGATGAAAAAAATTCGGTTTAGGAAGAAAACACCACCCAGGTTGGGGCTCCCTTCCTCGGCGCTCTGCGCCAGGTGTGGCCTCCACGGCTCCTTCCCTGCCTTCGCTCATTGTGGTTGAGATGCTGTGAGGCCCTGGGCTGCGGCTCGGAGGCAGAGCACTTGCCTGTTGTGGGTGAGGCTTTGGGTTCATCTGCAGCACTGAAGAAAAACAGACAAGCTGGCTGCTCAGCAGGCCACACTCCAGACCCTGCCTTGAGGGACTGCACTGGGAGACCAGGCAGCCAGGGGGCTGGTCCTCAGCTTCTATGGCTGTGGCTTGGTCTCCCTGATTTCCCTGGGAGCCTCAGGCTGGGAAGGAGGCATCTACAAACAAACCAGTGAGCCACGAGGGGCCCCCGGGGCCGAAGCTGCAGACCTGCGTGTGGAGCACACGCCTTGGTTCCCAGGCTGCCGAGCGCTCGGGGCTCCCTCTCTGAGGATGTGGCCCCCAGGAGCCTGTGTGCGGGCGTGGGGGTGCCTGCACCAGGCACCACAGGAGCGGGACGCAGATGTGCGAGCCTGCAGGCCACGGTGCCCAGTCCTGGGAGAGGCTCCTTCCACCCACAGCTCACGTAGCGTGGCCAGAGACTAGATTGGCCCCGACGGCCCTGCCCACCTCTTCTCCTTTTCAGCCAGTGGCAGCTCTGTCCTCCGGCAGGTCAGGCCAACCTCTTGGACTTCTCGTCTCTTTTCTCACACCCCAGAGCCAATCTGTCCCCATCCCAACCTCTGCCTTAAGACCTTATCAGAGCGGGGCATGGTAGCACAGACCTATAATCCTGACAACCCTGGAGGCTGGGGCAGGAGGATGGAGAGTGTGAGGCCAGAGGCAACCTGTGCAAGACACTGTCTCATACACACACAAACACACACATATACACACACACATACATACACATATATATACATTTATATATATACACATGTGTATATATATGTGTGTGTATATATATAATTGATGCTTTTGAATTGTGGTGTTGGAGACGTCTATTGAGTATACCATGGACTGCCAAAAGAACCAACAAATCTGTCCTAGAAGTACAACCAGAGTGCTCCTTGGAAGCAAAAATGGCCAGACTGCGTCTTATATATTTCGGACATGTAGTCAGGAGAGAACAATCCCTGGAGAAGGACATCATGTTTGGAAGAGTGGCAGGTCAACGCAAAAGAGGAAAACTCTCCACCAGATGGATTGACAGTGTCTGCAACAATGGGCTTAAACATAAATAAGATGGTTTGCCTGGCACAGAATCGCCAAGTGTTTCGATCTGCTGTCCATAGGGTCGCTATGAGTCGGATTCGACTCGACGGCACCTAACAACAACAACAACATATATGTATATACGTATGTGTATATATGGCTAGGGATTCAGCTTGGTGGTAGAGCGCTTACCTGGCATGAATGAGGCTTTGGGTCCAACCCTCAGGACTGCAAAAAAAAAAAATAATAATAAGATTGTGTCAGAAGTCTGACCAACTCTCACTCCCCCAGCACTACCTTCCAACCCCCCATCCTCCTCCAGGTGAGTGTAACAGCCCCCCAACTGGCTCACAGCTCCTCCCTGGCCCTTGCCCCAGCTGTCGCCACACAGCAGCACAGAAGGGCTTCCAGACAGACCATGTCACACACAAAGCCCCTCCCCTAGCTCCTTGCTCAGAACACAGGCCTGAGTCTTTGAGCAGCCAGACCCGCCTCCCGACTACACAGCAACCCCCTACTCCATCACTCTCCGGCCCCAGCCCCCTCAGAACCTCCAGCCACACTGGTTTCTGCAGGGCCCCTCCAAATCCTGAGAATCCTTCTGCCCCAGGTCCTTTGCTCCTGCTGTACCCACTTCCAGTAACTTCTTCCCCCGTGTCGGCCAAGCTGACCCCATTCCTTCCTTTGGGTCTCTGCCCAAAGGTCCCTGGATCATGAGGCCTTCCCTCTGTATAGAAGGCAAGTGGACCAGCTGGCACTGCCCGGTCCTGCCACCCCTGCAGGCTCGTGTCCCCGCATCTGTCCACTGTCTTGGCTCCAGCCAAGTAGGGTGCCTGGCCCCAGCAGGTGCCCATGGACATCATCCCTGGGAGCTGAAGGCTGTCGGTCTCTTGCTGTGTTCTTAAGAGGCTGGCAAGGGACAGTGCACACTTGCTGGTGGGCAGTGGAGCCGCCTCCCCCCTGCCTGAGGTCTAGGGTAACCTCTGCCCTGTCCACAGGGTGCCCAGGGGGCCTGGTCAGCAAGGCCAGACCCTTCCACAGGGCCCAGCTGTGGCCTGAGGAGAGGACTGGGCTTCCCCAGGCCCTGCACATTGCCTGGCCTGGCCAGGGCTCTGGGGCACACCCTGCATGCCAGCCCCGGGGCATGCTGTGCAGGACGGTGGGAGTCCCTGTCACCCAGCCCGCCAGCATCTCTGCCCTTTCCATCCATCTGCATAGAGAGGACTTGGGGGCTCTTAGGGGAATGGACAGTGCTTACTCTCACACCAGGAAGCCTCAGGTTCCTTGTCTGAAGACTAATTCCCCAGAGACAAAAGAAGCCCACTACTTGGGGTCCCCTCCTTCCAAAAGCTGCCGGCAGCCAGGGCTCGCCATCCTCCGCCCCCAGGGAGTGAGTTTCTACCTTATTGGCAGCCTCAGCGGTCAGCAAAGATCCCCGCCCCAAGACACAGGGCTGTCGGGAAGGTGGTGCCTCGCCCAGTGAGGATGGAGGTGCGGCAGTGGCTCACAGAGGCGCTGAGGCACAGGGGTGTGTAGCCTGCAGGGGTGGGGGGACCACGACAGGAGCTGCCTGCCCCCGCTCCCTCAGGGCTCTGTCCTGTGCACGCTGCCCCCAGAGCCTGCCACAGAGGGTAGCGACGGAGCCAGAGCCGGCGAGGACTCTGGGTCAGAGAGGCTGAGGGGGGCTCCTTGTTTGATCCTTCGTTGAGGTGAGATTGATGTAACACAGAAGGAGGCCTTTATGGCATTCGGCACCTGCAGCACCGCGCAGCCCCTCCCCTGCCAGGCCTCAGGGCAGGGTCTCTGCCCCCCACTGCCAGCTTGTCCTCCTCCTCCGGCTTTGCGTGTCCCGTTCCTCTGCCCAGAATCCCCTCCCTCTCCTGGACGCATGCTCAGCTTCCCCTCCCTGGCCTCTGCCCCCGCTTTGTGAGTCAGGACCAGAGGGTACATTTTGAGGAAAGGCTCCCACCAGAGGGGGCTCCAGGAAAGGCCCTGGCCACTTGTTGGCAGCCCCCAAAGGCATTAGGACCCTGTTCCACGGCTACCAGCCCGGGCAGCCTCGTGGCAGGCGCAGGATCCTTGTCTGGTCCCAGGCCCCGGCCCCCAAGCTTGGGGCAGCCTCTGGTCCCTCCTTTTAAGTAGGTGGGGTTTTGCCCCTCCACCTGCAGCTGGAGGCCACTGCCTGTTTAACATGGAAGCAGTGAGGATTCAGAAGCTCCCAAGATGGACAGCGCCTCCTGCAGGGGTCTTCTAGGACCTCAAGGCGGTGCCTAGGAGCTCAGAGAGCGGCCTGGGCATGAGGCCCACAGAGCCAAGGGGGCAAAGGATGCTCTTTGCAAAAACAGCTCAGGACACCAGTCAGGGGCTTCATGAGCCATGAGCCCAAGCCATGCTCTAGCCAAAGCCCAGCCCCGCCAATCATCCGGGAACACTCGTCCATCTCTGCTTCCTTCTGGCCAGCCAGGCCAGCCACCCATGCGCTGTGTGGATTCCAGTCCCTCAGGCCATGGGGTGCCAGGTCATGACTTGGAAGGCCCCCCCTTGCTGTGCTGCCCCTGCCTGTCTCTGTCTCAGCTCTGGTCTTTTTTTTTTTTTTTTTCCTGGTACTGGGGGTTGAACCCAGGGCCTCGCGCCTGCATGCTCTGCAAGTGCTGGACCCCTGAGCTGCACCCCCAGCCCAGTTTTTTACTTTTTGAGACAGGGTCTCACTAAATTACGCAGACTGCCTCTGGTCTCGAACTTGCGATCCTCCTGCCTCTGCCTCCTGAGCCGCTGGGATTACAGGAGTGCCAGTTTGGGGTCTTATGGCAGTTATCCTGGTGAATGGGTGTGGACCCCATGGGGCCCCTGCCAGGGTCTGCCATCCTGTCTGGGTCGTGCTGAGCCACAGGACACCTCCCTAGGCTGGATGCTGGGACCTTGGGGCCCTCGAGACTCTTTTGGGGCATCGTTGCTGTGGTTGCTCCTAAGCCTGGTGAACCAGCCCCAGCTTGGCCTGCCTGGTGCCTTGGCCCCTGCCAGGCCTTTGCCCCTCTGGGAAGGGCCCAGGCTGGTTCCAGAAGCAGGAAGCCCAAGCTCCCTGCAGGGAGGCTGACCACAGGGGGGGGGGGGCTGCTGAACCTCAGCCTCCCTGCCCCCAGGCCAGCCGTGGGCCCTGAGGGTAATGGGGGTCTACTGGGCCCCACAGGAGAGGGCCTCAGACTTCTGCATCTCTTTTTCCCCCCAGGACTCAGGGTTGAACCCATTCCCTTGCACATACTTTGCAAGGGCTCTACCACCGAGCCACACCCCCAGCTCCTTTTTTACTTTTTATTTTGAGCAGACACGGGTGTTGGAGACAAGGGTGGCGTTTGACTGGCTGAGGTGCAGGGGCAGGGGGCAATAGAAAAGGAGAGAAGAGCTGGGTACAGTGGCACACGCCTGTAATCCCAGTGGCTTGGGAGGCAGAAGCAGGAGGATCGAAAGTTCGAGACCAGAGACAGTCTGCGTAAATTAGGGAGACCCTGTCTCAGAAAGTAAAAAAAAAAAAAAAAAAAAAAAAAAAAAATGGGCTAGGGGCACAGCTCAATGGTCCAGCACTTGCAGAGCATGCAAGCATGAGGCCCTGGGTCCAACCCCCAGTACCACAGGAAAGAAAAAAAAGAAAAGAAAAGGAGAAAAGAGCTGGCCAGGGCCTTCCTCTCTCCCTTCTGTGCCCAGTGACTTTCCTCCTGGCCAGAGTTGCTGGCTTCCACCTACTCCCCAGACTACCACCGTGTCCCCACACTGTCCTCTGCAGCTAACAGGCTCCTTTCTCTGTATCCAGTGCCCCAGGATCTTTGCACCTGTGACTCTCCTACAGGGAGACATTTTATCCCCCTGCATTCAGCGTAGCATCTGGAACAGGAAGACAAGGCCTCCGTGGAGAGCAAAGTGGGCTGGCCTAGCCCTCCCAGGCTTCTGCCCCAGCAGGAGAGACAGACCTGTCAGAACCAGATTGTGGCCTGCAGCACACTGTGCACATGAGATGTCACGTCTCACCCACCACGGTGGCTGGGATGGAGCAAAGAAGGAAACAGCCCAATAACAAGGGCTGGAGGGACATGAAGAGATCAGAAGGTTGTGCGTGGCAGTGCGAGGGTCGTGGGAAATAGCACAGCAGATCCTCGGAGCAATCCGACGGGATCCCACGTGGCACAGCGATTCCAGTTGGGTGTTTACCCCAAAGAGCTCGCGAGCGCCTGTGCTCCCAGCAGCGAGTCCCCACCTGTGCTCCCAGCAGCCCGTCCCCATAGCCAGGGCAGAGAGAGCGGTGTCCACAGAGGGATGGTGAGCGTGGACCAGCCTCAGCAGGAGGGCAATTGTGACATGGCCACAGGAAGGGGCCCGGGAAGGAGGGAGGTCTTTGGAGGTCCCAGAGCCTTAGAGAAGAGCGGCTGAGGCAGGAGAGGGGAGCTGGTGTCTGACAGGGACAGAAAGGGCTCCACAGAGGGGTGGATGGTGCGGTGGTGGCACAGCTCAGCCAGCGCGCTTCATGAACCTGACTATGTGCTTCCACCTGGTCGGTGTGGAGCGGCTTAAGGTGTATTTAGGGGAGGGGCGGGGCCTGGGGCTGCAGAGGGTCTGGGTGGAGAGGAGGAACCAGTCAGGCCAGCACAGGGCAGGGCGGAGGAGACTGGGAGGCAGCGGGGCTGGCAGGGTAGGAACCGCCCTCGGGGGTCCTGGGAGCTCAGGCTGGCTGCTGGGTGAAGAAGAGTGTTCTTCAGACCCACTGGGGCCTGCCCTGGGCCCCAGGGTTGCAGTGGAGGATTCTCAAGGTGGAGCAAGGAAGAAGGAGGAGGGTCAGGAGAGGAAGGACAGCGTGGGGGCCTCAGGCTACTGGCTGAGCAGGGCGCCTCTGGTGGCCACACTGTGGCCTGCAGGGGGCAAAACTGGCGGAGCCATGTCAGCCCCGTAGAAAGGACAGGCAGGCCGACTCACACGCCAAGTGTCCAAGGCTGGAGCCAGACAGTCTGAGTGAGTGACACAGCGACAGTCTTTACGGTGCCACAGTGGGTCGGACAAGGTCACTGGGGGGCCCCCAGGCCACCGCTGGTGCCACTGCCACAAATCCGACCTCTAGTCCCTAGCTGCCGCACAGCACTCCCCTGACCTCAACACCTGTTATCGCCTCCTGTGGCCACCTGAGCCCTGGGCTCCTGCACCTCCCCACCACCCCTTTCCCTCTCTGCCTCCTACTGTGCAGCCTAGTGGAAACACGAGGTCCCTCCTGGCCCCTGGCCTTGCTGAAGCCAAATCTGCATTTTAACAGGACCTCCAGGTGGCCCTGAGCTTCTTAGAGCCCAAGCCATCTGCTGGGCCCTGTTGTCATCCATGGGGGGCACCCTGGGCCCAGCCCCGCTTCCGCTCCAAGCTGCAGAGCAGTGGGCTCCTTGCAGGCTGTTGGCTGCTGGCTCCGGGCACTGGGGGTGGGAGGGGAGGGTTCCCTGTACACGGACCCCAGGCTCAGAGGACTGCAGTTCTGGGGAGGAGCTGGGCCAGCGAGACAGCCACTCACAGGCACCTCTGCCGGAAGTGAGGGTTTACCCTGCGCATGGGGGATCCAGACCAGGATCTGGTCCTTGGAGGAAGTGAGCTCTGAGTTTGTTTGAAGGTGGGGGAGGGGGCTGAAACCATTTGCAGGGTGTATTGAGTGGGCGAGGGATAGCAGCAGCCAAGGGTGGTCAGAGGAGCCGCACACGGACAAGAGCGCTCAGGGCTTGTGGTCCCTGCCAGGCGGGAGGTGAGGACAGCACTGTGTAGCCATCAGCAGAGCCCTGCCCTCCACCCTGGAGAAGGCATTGGCCAGGAGGTGCCCCCTCCGCACCCCTGGCCTCCTGGCTGAGGGTTCCATGGACCGGGCTGCCAGGATTCAGGGCGTTAACACCACAGTTACTTCAAGTGGCAACCAGGGAGCTAGGGAGGCTGGAGGGGAGGCCAGGCTCCCAGAACTCGCTGCGGAGGACCAGGGACATTAACTTCACTTCCAAAGGTGGTAGCGCACAACCAGGCAGCCACCACCTCGGAACGCCTGCCTGGATACTGGACCGGGGCCACAGTCCTGCCGCCGGAACAGCCCTGAGCTCCCAGAAGCATAGCCAACACTGCGCATGCCTGCCTGAGTGCCGGGAACCCAGGAATGCGGTCTTGGGTGGGCAGTAAAAACTGAGTCCGTCCTCGGGGCTCCACCTAGCTGCAGGTCTCATCGGTCCTCTGCATAGCTCCAGACGACATCCCCGGAGAAACCGGCCTTCCTCCTGCACCTTGCTGCCCGATGGTGCCCCAGAAAGCCTACTGATGCTTCTCTTGGGGGGTGGGAGCAGGTGTGCTGGAGACGGCCTCTGGAGATGGCTGCTCCAAGACAACTGTCCCCTTTGTCCCCTCATTCCCAGGAGAGCTGTCTTTTCAGGCTTTTGTTTGTTTGCAGCACTGAGGGTTGAACCCAGGGCTTTGCACATCCTATGCAAGTGTTCTACCACTGAGCTGCACCCCCAGCCCCTTTTTTTATTTCTTTTATTTTGAGACAGGGTCTCTCTAAGATGTGCAGGCTGCCTCTGGCCTGCATGATCTTCCTGCCTCCATACCCCAAGTTGCTGGGATCGCAAGCAAGCACTATGGCACCCAGCTCTGGGTGCCTCTTCATGACAAGCTGAGCAATGGATCCAGCAGCTGGTTAATACCACTGAGCACATAAGCCACTTACTTTCACGTCTGCTTTTATTATGCTGAGCTGCCCTACAGGGACGATGGCAGGAACGCCCACTCCTCCTGATTCCTCCTCTTCTGCTTGAAGCACTGGTCTGTGATTGAGGCGTGAATTTGCTTCAGAAACCCAGAGATTCTGAAAAGGGGGACACTGGGTCTGCCTGCAGCTCTGTCCCCCTGAGAGGGTCTTACTTCCTTGTGTTTTTCTGGCACTGACTTGCTGTCAGTCCAGGCACCCCTTGGCCCCACTGGGGGCAAAGCCAGGACCAGCATGGCAGATCTGCCATCGGGCGCCCAGCACGTGCATGCATTAGTGCCAAGGGGACCCCAGCCGATCAGGAACCAGGTGCCTGGGGGTGCATGTGAGGAGCAGGGGCTGACCACCACCCATTCTCTTGCTTATGGGCCAATCGTGGCAGCCACGCCAGGGTGATCCCAAGAGCAACATCGGGGAACCCCACACCACAGGTCTCCCTCGCCCTCCTTCTCCCCACTTCTGCTGCCCTGGAGTTACACTGAGGGGTGGGAGGTCCTCAGTTAGAGGCTGAAGGCTGAACTGACCTTGGGCTTGCTGACCTGGCCTGACTCCTCCCGAGAAGCCCCTCCCGTGCATGGCCTCTGCCGTCCTCCCCAGCGGATGGGCAAGAGCTGAACTACAGAGCGGACCGCACAGGGGCGTGGGCGCCCACTGTGCCCCTCCTAGGGCAGACCCCAGGGTGCAGGGCTGCTGCTCACAAGCTTACGCCCACCCTTCCTGGCCCAGTTTCCACCTTGGCCCCCTCCCACCACCCTCTACCCATCCTGGGATCAGCGCTTTCACCCCCCCTCGAAGCAAACTGCGTGCTGGAGTGGCCAGGCCAGTCTCCGTGTGGTGCCGGGGATTTCGCTTGCTGGCTGAACCCTCGCCTCCAATGCTCCCAGCGTCCTCAGAGGTGGCTCAGGTGCTGGTCCAGGGCACAAGATGGGGCTGCGGGCTGATGGGGCTATAGACTGGGGCCGTGAAGAATGCATGGCCTTGGATGGGCTGGCACTGGGGGCATGCACCTGCCCGCACTCGGGCCTGGCTTCTTCCCCATTACGTGCTCCAACACATCCGTGGGCCAGCCACACAGATGCCCAACGAGACCCTGTGGAGAAGGCCAAGGACCCCCAGCCCCACCTGGTTCTGGAAGGGTGGTGACCAGGACCCAAGGAAGCTCCTGCTGTCCTGGGGCAGCAGGCTCTGCAGGGCAGGACGTAGGGGGCCCCTCGCCAGGCCGTCTTGGACCCCTTCTGCAGAAGGCTCCTGGGGGAGTATCTTGGTTTCCTGTCCGCGGCTGCGGAGCCCGTGACTCCCTCTGCTCTGGAATTAGGGCAGGCCAGTTTTGGTTTCCTCTGCCTCCCCTCGGTTTAAATTGGATCCTCTAATCTTCTTCCTCTTTTGTCCTAAATTTCCCTCCACCACTGAGTGCAGCTGTTAAGCAGCTGCTGCCTCCTCCTCTGGAGGAGGCTGAGGGTCTGGCTGGCTGTAGCGACTCCCCTCTCCCAAGAGGGACAGCAGAGCCCCAACCAAGTCCTGTCCAGTGGGCAAAGCAGCCCGGGGGACAGCCAGTGCCCTTTGCAGGACATGGGCAGAGGCAGGACACACTCACCCTAGAGAGAAATCCAGACTAAACAACAGCTAGAGATACTCGGGTGAGACAAGTGGAAGGATTTCCGGGGCAAGTGGTGGGGTTGCCTTTCCAGGATGGGTTGGCTATAATGCAGAAAAGGCAAATACTGTTTCCATAGATGCTTCTGGAAGGGTCATCATGCCTGAGGGAACCACTTGTGGATGCCTCCATGACCCTCAACATAATCATTCAGAAAGTGAGCATGGAAGGCCTATTAGGCGCCAGGCTTGAGGTACAGGCAAGATGACAAGCCATTCACTCACAGCTGACCACTGACTGCACGGGCCTGGCATCCCTCTGCAGGCTGCAAGCTGGCACTCAGGACACTGACCGCAGGGCACATCCCTCAGGACAAGACACAGGAGTGGGCGTGGGCCCCTGAGGTCCCCCCATCTGCCCAGGCAGGGCCTGCAGCCTGGCCTGGCATGTTGCCCCGAGGGGCTACAGAGGCCCAACCATGTGGCTGTGAGGTCCTGCCAGGCCCCCCAGGAGGAGGACTAAGGATCTGGGAGCTCTGGCCATTTTGGGGGACCCCTGCCCAGATTCTCAGCACACTGGGCACTCCCATGCCCCTCCTCTTCAGTCAGGCCCGGAAGAAGCGCAGCCTCCCCACTGCCTCACCGCCTCCTCGCAGGACATGCTGGTCCGGAGGGCAATCAGCTCAGCCAGTGGCCCCGGGTGGGCACGGTGGGGAGGCACCTGCTGCCAGCTCTTCACAACAGAACGAGTCCTCTGGCAGGAACCTGCACAGCCCAGGCTTCCCCTAGAACACCTAGAGGGAGCACAGACAACAAAGGTGGCAGATCCAGGAGGAGCAACGGACCGTGGGGCGGGGGGCAGGCGGGACACCCACGCTTGCACACCCACACATAGGGCGGGATGCCTGGAGGCAAGGCACGCCCACTGCCACTGGGAGGTGAGGCCACAGCCCCTGAGATACCCACAGGCGGCCGTGAGCAGCGACTCCAGGCCACAGCGGTGCTGAGGCAGAAACCGCTGCTCCTGAGGGCGCTGTGCGCCTGAGGGGAGCCGGGAGCCAGAGTTATGGCGGCACAGTTTAAAAAACACACAAATAATTCATGCTGCTATGATGTCACGGTGCTGCTGGGAGTGATGAACTCACACTAATACCCAGACTTCCATCATCAAAGGGCTGCCCCTCCCTGGGCAGCAGCCGGGGCAGGCAGTGGGGGAGCAGTGCCAAGGGTTTGAGGTAGCGCCTGTGTTTCTCACAGAGGCAAGAGAGAGGCCGACCATTCTGGAGCCCACTGGAAAGAACTGGAAGCCAAGTGCGCTGTTACGTGAATCCGCTCAGGAGAGCAGCTGGCTGTTGGGGTGGATGGGCTGGGGAGGAGCGTGAGAGGTGCTGGCTTCCAAGACCCAGTCCAAAGGTATCTGGGGCTCCCTGCAGGATTGGCCAGGGCCACCCAGCATACCAGGCGGGCCCTAGCCCAGCCTTGCCAGCTGATCCTTGGCTCTGGACTCCAGTGAGGAGAGAAATGTGCAAAACCTGAGTGGACCCTCTTCTGGGCCACCCTGAAGGAGCTCCTGGTCCCCAGGCTGAGGATGGCCACAGAGCAGTGACATCATCTGTCCAGCCCAGACCTATCCAGAGGGCAGAGGGGCCCACTGGAGCCCCACATACCCAGAGAGTGCCCACTTCATTTGGTGCCCGCCACCTGGCCAATCCTGGCCATCTCTCGCTGCCATCACGGCCAGCCTGGGCTTCGTGGATCCCGTGTGAATACTCACGTGGCACTCAGCACGACCCCAGTGATGCACTGAGAAAGCAGAAGAACACCCTTCCTTGCCTAAGGAGTGGCCTTTGGGGTCCACCCACTGCTCACCGGCTTCCGGGCTGGGCAGGACGAGGCTGGACTGCCCCCACCAGCCCCAACCCCAGGCCAGCGCAGCGGGACACCCCCCCACCCCCTGGCCCCAAGGCCTGAGCAGCCCCTACTGGCCTCCCTCTCCTGACCCAGCCCTGGCTTCTCCTTCAGCCTGGCGGCTCCGCCCTCTTCTGGGGCCCCACCCACCGGGTGCTCCACTCTAGTGCTGTCACCTGTCACCGAGGGCCTGGCACAGCTCCTCAAGCCCACTTGCTGAAAGCTGACACCTCCCTGCCCCTGGGCCTGGGCCATCTCAGGCCTGCCCCACGTGGTGGGCACAGTTAGAAGCAATGCAACCCATGGGCAGGCGAGGCCACATCCCAGGGCCTGTAGGTTCTGGCTCACTCCCTGCTACGGGCTGGCCTGCCCGGGGGGGCTCAGGATGGACTCGGCGCAGCCCCACCCCCACCCCTCCAGCCTCCAAGCGCCCTGAGGCTGGCAGGTGGCCCCAGACCCTACCCTGAGCTTCTGGGACACTGGATACGGCGCAGGTGAGAGGGCTGCTGACTGCCGGCTGAGGATGACATTAGCTCCTGGGGCAGAAGGTACCAGAGGCCCCAACACCCAGCAGGGCCACCCTGTGCCCACCATGTGCCCTCCCACCAACGCTCTTCTGCCGGAGGCGGAAGCAGGCAGGGAAGGGGCACCTGGCACCTCCCCCAGGCGCAGTGCCGGCCACACACTAGAGCCACACAGCCCTGCAAGGCCCCTGTGACAGAGCGGCGGGCAGGCTGCCAGCTGGGCGGGGGAGGGGCCGGGCCTGGGCACTGCTGCATCCCCATCTGGGCAAGGATGCCGCGGGGGAGGGGAGGCAGCGCCCTCTTTGGGGACTGTTGGGGAGGCGCCCAGAACTGGGATCACTGAAAAGTCGGCCCTGCTGCGCTCCAGCCTGGAAATGCTGCTTCCGGGGAGCTGGTGCAGGGCTCGGCGCCCCCGTGGGGAGGAGGGCAGGCATGCCTGGCAGGGGCCGGGCAGACAGGGACCCTTCTTCCCAAACAAGACCAAAGAGGGAGAAAAGCGCGCGGCGCGCCGCTGCGGATCCAGCGCGGCGCCCTCCCGGGAAAGCGCTGAGTCAGCGCCCAGAGGCGCCGCCCCGCTCCCTCCCCTACGCGCTGTTCCGGCGAGAACAGGGCTTCCCAAGGTCAAGGAACGCCGATCCGTGCGGAGGAGCCGCAGCGGCACCGGGGTCGTGCTCCGCGCGACACCTGCCCTGTCGTCCTTGCTGGGAGGGCCCCTGCCTCCCCCTCATGCTTCCTGCCGCCTCCGCGGGGAGGTCACACCGGGTCAAAGTCACGTCAATGAGCGCACACTGTGCTCCAGAAGGGGCTGAGTGGTATCAGGGTGCAGAGCAGGTTTCAAGGCCCCGTGTCCGTCCTGAGCCTGAGGACTGGGCAGCACCGGGCCTCTCGTTTCCAGAAATTCACCACCGCAAGCTCTTCTTGCCGTCACCTGCCCTCTGCTGGCTCCTCAGCTCTGGATCGATCTTGTCACCCGTGAAGACCCCACATCCTTCCCATGGCCAGGCGTCCAGATAACGTCATCCAGTGTGGGGGACGATCGGGAGAGCCCGGATCCAGAAAACGCTCCGCACAAGCCCTGTCCTGGTGGCTCTGGCTCCCATGGTTCCTGCTGCAGCTCCCACACTTCAGTGACCCTTTGCCCACCAGCCTTTCACCTCCACTCCTGCCTCTGCCCAGGCTGTGGTGCTGACCCCTCCTCCCCTCGGCTCCACCCAGTCCCCCTGCCTTGGCTGCGCCTCCCCTTCCCCCACGTCTACAAAGTGCCCACCTCCTGTCTCCCAAACGGACCCCTGCCCACCACTCCCCAGTGGTGTCACTGGGTCCTCTGAGCCAGCTGGGAGCTGGGCAGGTCTGCCAACTTCAGAACTGACCCAGCAGGTGGCTGGCCTCCTGGTCTTAGTCTCCCTCCTCGCTCACCATCCACAGGCAGCCTCCTGCCCCCTCTCCCTCCCCAGGTACAAGGTCAGCCTGGAAAGTCATACCTGCCAGTTCTCGGGTCAGTCGAGGGCGGCCTGAGCCACTGAGGGGCAGGACAGCTGAATGGTGGCTTTGTCAGAGTCACTGTGTCTCCTGCTGGCCCCACCTGGGAGCTCTGCAGCCAGCCACCAGCTGGATACGCAGCTGGCTGTGCCTAGGCCTGGCCTTCTAGGAAACTCCCCTGTCCCTGACACTCCCCACCCCCAGCCACACTGGCCACCCCCACTGTTTCAGGCCACAGGGAGCCCGTGAGAAGACAGATCTGCTCCAATTGAGGCATTTCACCAGAATGCCCCAGCTCTAGGGAGCACCCTCCTACGCCCCGCACCTGCACCTGCAGAGCTGCTCTGGGGTGGGGGCCCCGGGCTGCCCGACACAGTCCAGAAGTGCCCTGTGATGTGTTTTAGCCAGGACCTCCAGCACTACCTGGCCTCGTCTGTAACTGGACAGGGTCTAAGAGGACACCCAGAGGGACCCCAGTCTTCTTGGAGGGGCTGCAGCCCCTGCCACAGCTCAGCAAGTTCTCTGGGCCTCAGGGCCAACACCTTGGGAGACAGTGCCCGTTAAAACAAGAAAATGTCGCCGGGCGCAGTTGTGCACGCCTATAATCCCAGTGGCCTGGGAGGTGGAGGCAGGATTGCAAGTTCGAGACCAGAGGCAGTCTGCATAATTTAGCAAGGGAGACCCTGTCTCAAAAAGTAAAAAAAAAAAAAAAAAAAGAAAAGAAAATGTCCAATCATGCAGCCTGCTGGCAGTGGTCCTGCTGTGGAGGGCAGCCCCCCCCCCAGGAACTGGCCCAGCTGGGTTCCTCCGAGGTCACAAACTGCACTTGTTGTCATTGGTCTGCATAGCCCCTTTCCAGATCAGTGACCACTCAGGGCTGGTGGCTCAGCCCTGGAAGCGCAGATGGGGAGGTCTGCTGGACAGAGGTGGCCTAGGCAGGGAGCAACTGGAAATGCTCCAGGGACTGGAGTGTGGCTCAGCAGAAGAGCCTGTGCCTAGCATGTGTGAGGCCCTGGGTTCCAGGCAGCAGCGTAAAACCAACCACTCCAGATCTACAGAAGACAAGGCAGGCCCAGGGAGGCTCCAGGGCAGCCAGACATCCCCTCTGGCATGGTCATGGCCATGGCCACCTTCATTCACCCTTGCCTGCTAAGTGACCCAGGTGTGGGTTCTCAGGCAGCCACACCCAAGTGCACCTGGGAGACCATCCCTGGGCCCTGGAGCCCCAGAGACGGACAGCCTCAGTCCTGGCTCAAGCTCTACCCTGGGTCTGGCATACAGACTTTACCCTCTTGGCTCCTGCACTGCCTTGGTGGTTGTCGTTGGGTGCCACTGAGTGGTGTCTGTCTCAGCAACCCCCATAGGGTTTTCGATGGCTGTTTCAGGATTGTTTTGGGGACCGGGCTGCCTGGTCCTTCTCTTGTTTTTGCGGTGCTGGGGATCAAACCCAGGGCCTGAGAGATCACAGAGCAGCACTGCACCAAGTGAACTAAACCCCAGCCCCTGCACTGCCTTGGGGCAGAGGTTTCTGTAAGGAGTCCAGGCTCTCTCATCAAAAACTAGACCTCAAAAGTCGAGTTTCACTGAAGTCCACAAACAATGGACAGGTTTTGCTTCAAATGACTGGCATAACAGCCAAAGTCATCGTCGTTCTCAGTGTTGAAGACATGAACTTCCCCCCCACAGAAGCTTCAGGAGTCTTTGTAAGATAGACACTCAACTGCTCATCCTCAAGTTGAGTTTGACTAAATAAGCACAGCAGCTTTGGTTTTCTCTCCCTCCTGGGCCGGCTGTCTAGGAATCCGCATCCTCCCTGGCAGAGCAGAGTGCACTGGGCACTCACAGGCCAGCTCCCGTCCTTCTCAGAGAGCCTCAGAAGCTCCTGGACCTCCATTTCCCGACTCTAGGCTTCCCTGGGGCCACCTCGCAGGACAGCTCACCCCCCCCCCAACAGAAACTGCAGGCCTCAAGGACTCTGCAACTCCGGCATCACTAATGTCTTTAGAAACAGATTCAATTTCATGGGAGGAAAACAGTTCCTATGGCGTTTTGGGTTGGAGACTGTGTCCTTAAAAAAGTAAAATAACAACAGCCAGGTGCCAGGTACACACCTGTAATTCCAGTAACTCGGGAGCATGAGGTGGGAGAATCATGAGTTTGAGGCCGGAGCCGGTCTGCACAATCTAGCAAGACCCTGTCTCTAAATGAATATGTCTATTAAAAAACCTTTTCTTACGGGGCTGGAGTGCAGCTCAGTGGTGGGCCCTTGCCTAGCATACTTTAAAGGGCGAAGATACAGCTCACTAGCAGAGCACTTGCCTAGTATGTGCAGGGCTTTGGTTCAATCCCCAGCACTGCAAAAAAAATAACTGTTTTTTTGAGCTTTAAGCAATCAACCCATCAACACTGTTAGAAAAATAGGTTTAATGCAGGTGGTTCATCTCATAAAGAATTTAACAGGCACTCGGGACTCCGGGCAGCTAGGTGTGTAGCATATGACAAGGTCCTCTCGCCCCCTGGCATTGTTGTTTACATTCAAGGTGGCACAGCCATCCCCTCCTACCACCGACCTCCCCATCGCCCAGCAAAGGGGCCCCAGCAGCTCTAAGGAACATGGGCTAATTAACATAGAACAATGCTTCTCTGAGGAAAGAGCGTGGTTTAGTGCAAAAGATTCTCTGCAGCAAGAAGCAGGGTCTACCAGGGGGCCCTCACCCACCATCCTGGCAGTCAGCCGGATGTCCTCCACAGAGCCCTCCTGTGAGGTCACGGAACAGGCTGGCTACGGATGAAAGCCTGAGCTGCAGCCACGTGTGCCTTCCTTCCCTGTTTTGAGTTTTCCTGGGTTTCTCTTCAGCGACACACGGGTGTCCTCACAGATCCCTGGCCACCGGTCTGCCTGGCAGGGCAGGGTCAAAGGGGCCACACCCACCCCTGAAGCGTGGGGATGACAGTCTGGGTAAAGGAAGTTAGCCCAGTGGTGCTCCTCAGGATCAGCTCAGTGGGCGCCATGCTCCTGCCCTGACAGAGACCACGCCTGGGGCTCTGGGTGCTCCCTGCCCTTGGACACCCACTCTGCCCCTCTCATGCCCAGGATGCTCTAACAGCCACGGTGGGACAGAGCCACCGGGCTCACAGCCCAAGGGCTGGCACGTGCTACACTAGGAGGTGCTGTTGGTTTGCTCCTGTTCCCTGGGGAGGGCCTGGTCAAAACATCAGATTCTGCAGACAGGTCTCAACTCTTCAAGAGGGACCAAAAGCCAACATGGGAGCTGCCTCCCCACAGCCCCCCCCCCCCCACACACACACACACGGAGCCTTGCAGCATTGGGCTGACGTTCTCAACGGACCTGCCCAGGGCGAATGCAGGTCCAGGCTGCCTGCTCTGCAGTGGGCAGCCCTGCCCCAGAGACCTGCTGGACTCATAGGAGCAAACCAACGTGACTCTGGGGCCTGGCCTGGCATTCCAGACCCATGGGCTCTCAGGCTAACCTTGGGCTGGACTCAGGCAGCCCAGGGCAGAGGGACAGCTTTATGGCAGTGCAGCGTGTCTGCTCTGGGAGCCTGACGGGTCCCTGAGGCTGTAGCCAGGGTCGGAGTGGGCAGGAAGGGGCTGTGCAGCTAGGAGGCCCTCACCCTTGTCTAGGGGTCTCACAAACCACCGGTGGGACCTAATGTCAGTGTGGGTCACACACAGAGGGTCTCAAGGTACAGACTGGACCACCCCACAGGACGACTTGTGAGAGCGGGGGCAGCAACTGCAGGCAGGAGGTGGAAGGCCAAAGGGAGTTTGCACCGAAAATCGCATACAGAGAGGGCAGCACGGAAGCCAGCGGGAGGGACGGTGAGTGTCCCGATGGGGGGCGGGGCAGTCTCAGCCCTTTTCTCTCCCAGGGGAGCATGTGCGGTGGGCCTCACCTGAGGGATGGGGCGGAAAGGCCCCGACCAGCCCCAACCCATCCAGAGAAGAACCGGGACAGGGCAGAACGGAGCAAGCCCAGCCGAGGGTCAGACGCCCTCACATGTCCACGAAGACCATGAAGCACCAGCCCAGGCCCCCGACCAGCAGCATGGTCACGTGGATGCCGTAGATGAGCAGCTCGTTCATGAGGCGGAAGTCCACGCGCCGGCGCCCCAGAAGCAGCAGCAGCACCGACAGCTTGAGCTGGAAGCGCAGCAGCACGCGCACGCCCACGTACTGCAGGCAGAAGAGCGCGGCCAGCGCACCCCACAGCGCCGCGGTGAAAAGGCTGCAGCTGAAGTAGAGCAGGAAGCGGATGAACCCGTACAGCCAGCGCGTCTTCACGTACACGTCAAAGTTGTTGTACTTGGTGCGCGCCAGGTGCGACGCCCGCACGGGCCCGCAGGCCGCGTGCAGGCAGGTGGTGTGCGGGCCGTGGAAAGAGCGCACCCGCCGCGGGATGGGCATGACCGGCATTGGGCACCGGCGGCAGGCTGGCTCCAGGTGGCGGTGCTGCGTCCAGCGTAGGGGTCATGGGCGCCTAGGCCTGGGAGCCTGCACCTGAGCCGTGGGGGAGGCAGCGGCCTACAGGAGGAGGAACAAGCAGAGGACCCCATCAGTCCGCGGAAAATCAGGCCGAGGGCAAGCACAAACATCAGGCGTGCACGCTGGGGCTCAGGCCCCCTTCCTCTTCTCACGGACCCCCGGATCGACTGTGAAAGCCAGCTGTGCCCGTTCCGCCCACAGTGCTGCACCCGGAGAGGCCTCCCGGAGACAGCCAAAGCAGCGGGGGCGAGACAGGTGGGGCGCAGCCAAGCCCGGCCCTCCCTACAGCCTGTTCTCCGGCCTTAGGCCCCTGCTGCTTCTCCTAGGAGGGGTCCTGCCCAGGCCACCAACTGCTCCTCTTCCCCACCCCCAGATCCTGCTTTGTAACAGGGGGCACGGAGCACACCACCATCCAGGGCGAGGGTTGCCTGCACAGGCACGAGTGGATGCCATCGCTGAGCACAGGGCCCCAGCGCAAGACCCATGGAGATGGCAGCAGCCCTTCAGATTGGGCCACGGAGGGAGGGAAGTGGCCCATGGTCTCGATGGTGGCGTCCACCCAGTGCCATTTACAGATGGCTTAGCTAACTCGTGGACGGAGGCCCTGCAAGTTGGGGATGGGTAACAGTGGAGAAGGAAAGTTGGTGACAGGTCACAGGGCCGTTCCCAGCAGCTTCTGGGTCCTGCAGATGGACGCCAGGCCAGCTCCCCCTCCCGGCCACGGGCCCGCAGCAATGGCCGCCCCAGGGCAGCTCCTGCGGGCCAGGGATGGGGGGGCGGGCGCTGTGCCACGCGTTACCGAGTCTCGGGCTCGCTGCCCCGGAGCCACACGTGACAGCGCCCGCGCTGGGCGCTCGCCAGACGCCAGACACCGGACACCGGCCCTGGGCCTGCACCGCGGCCGCTGCCCTGGAGACGCCCGAGGCCCGCGCCCCGCCGCTCACCCGGCGCCCTCTCGGCGGCGGCGTCCGGACCACGCTGCGGGCGGGCGGCGCGCGGGGCCCGGTGTGCGGGCGGCGCTGCGCCCCGGGGCTGGAAGGACGCGCCCGCCGCATGCCGCCGAGGCCGGGCGCCGCGCGCAGCCCTCACGCAGGCGTTCGGCCCGGCGTGGGCGCCGTGATCTCGGCCCTCCGCGGCCGCCGCACCCGGTCCCGCGCCTCCGCCGCCCGCCGACACTGAGGACCCAGCTGCGCCCGCCTCGGGCCCGAGCGAAGCGTCCCGGAATTGGTCGCCGTTCCGGCACGCGCGCGCGTACGGACGCGAGCCACGAAGGGCCCTAGACGTCACCGCGGCCGGCGACTCGTGCGCAGGCGCAGACAGGGCTTGAGCGGGTGGAGCGGCTCCCTTCGCGCACGCGCCGCTAGGCCTCTGGTGGTTCGGCAGTGCGCAGGCGCCCCGATGGAGTTTCCTTCCCGGGAGGGTTTAGCACGGGGACATGAAACCCACTCTTTTGTGAGCCCGAGTGCTGCAGGGGGTGTGGGGACCTCTTGGCCAGACCCCGGGAAGGGCGGACCAGCAAGGCAGGAGGATGCCAGGGTCCGGCGGAGGTCGGGAGCTGGCGCGGACCAGGCCGGCCGCGCTGGGCAGTGTCAATGGCCGCAGCGAGCTCTTGGGGCTGTGCGCAGGGGCTGTGGGGTCCCGGGAGCCCCAGGAAGGGCTGGGCTGCAGTGCTGACTGACCTTGCCTCCTTCCTGCAGGGCGCGACCAGGGCGATTTCCAAGCAGAAGTTCATTGGGACTCGCGCTTGGGTACGGCTGGCGGCCAGGCAGGGATGGCAGGGCAGCGCCCGGGGCTCGCAGAAGTGCCTGGCCCCCCATGTGCGCCCACAGTGATCCGCTCGCCGAACCCCAGTCTTCGGATGCAGGATCCCCAGAGAGGGACACAGACTTGGGCCGTCCGGCTTTGGGGCCAGGCCCTTGGAAGGAGGGCCCCCGACGCCGCAGAGTCTGCGTGGGGCTGGCCTCCAGGAACGGCTTCCGCTGCTCAGGCCACGGAGGTCGGGCGCTTTGGCTGGCGTGAGCCGGTGCCTAAGCAGAGGCCCTTGGTAGGTAGATGGGACGCCAAGAGTTTTTTTGTGTTTGTTTTGTTTTGTTTTTCAGTGGCCAGTGGCAAATCTCCTAAAAGAAACACTGGCGTCCTTCCACGGTGGCCACCCCCCACGCTGTGGGCAAGGGCCACAGGTTTGACCACTGAACCAATAAGCATCTCCGTGACTATTCCGTGGGCTGTGATCTGAGAGCATTAGAGTCAAGCCAACTAGTGTTTTCCCCCGTGTGCAGCAAGTGCTGAGTCTTTGGCACATTGGGCAATGTCACTGGCCAGGATGAGGACAGTGGGTAAGCAGGCGGCATCCTGCCTGTCACCTCGGCGCAGTCGTGGGACGGCTGCAAGCCTGAGCCACCAGCAGGTGGCGCCAGGACAGGCAGCAGAGCCTGCAGAGCCCACGCTTCAGGACAGGTTCCCCAACTCGACCTTCTCAGGCGCCCTGCAGCTGTTGGCTCCAGCTCCAGCTTGGGGGTTCCTGGAAAAGCACAGCCAATAGGCACTGGCTCCAGAGTTGGGCACCCATGGGCGCTGCACCTCTGGTGTGACGGTTTTCTGTATTTTTCTCTCCCGCCTTGAGGGTCCAGCCCTGTCCCCTTGAGCTGCCCCACAGGCCACCTTCTCAGCTCTGTGACTCCATTATGCTGGGGGGGGGGCTTGTTCCTGACTTGCCCCTTCCCTCTTGCTTTTTCTGTCTCTGTCCCTTCTCCACCTGCCAAGCCCTTACTTGCCCTTTAAGGCCCCACCTCTGAGAAGATGCCCCCAACCATGAGCCAGTCCATGGCCCCCACTCTTCCTCCCGTGGTGGGGGTGGAGTAGAGCACTGGCCACTCTTTGCCCCCGCCACACACTGGAACTTGCAGCCATTTGCTTATGGGCCATCTCCCACTGGCACAGGTCCTCTAGCCCTGGGCCACCGTAAGATATACTTTTTGCCTGTGGTCCAGTCCACAATGCATACATGTAATAAACCCAGGCCGGGCGCAATGGAACATGCCTGCAATCCCAGCCACTTAGGAGGCAGAGCCAAGAGGATAGAGAATTCAAGGCCAGAGGCAGCCTGTGTAACTTAGTGAGGCCCTGACTCAAAATAAAAAATTTATTAAAAAATGGGCTGGGGGTGCAGCCCAATGGTAGAGCACTTGCAAAGTATATGCAAGGCCCTAAAAATAAATAAATAAAACATAAAAGTTCAAAAATTAAAGAAAAGATCTCAGAGGCATCACAAAATGATATCTCCCCTTCCGGTTCACTGTGCTATATTCTTGTAATTCACTTCTCGGAAACTCCGGGTGCCACCACTGAATTGATCCCATGACCTGCCAGGACCTGAGAATTGACTACAGCTGAGTCAGCCCTGAGGCCAGGGCTATGTACTTGGGGCAGCTCAGAAGTTGGCCCAGAGGGGCCCTTGACCTGAGCTGGCCACTTCAGGCTTGCCAATGGTGTGCGAGGTCCCAATGGGGTCCCCACGGAAGTCCCCACTTCCTCATCTCCGGGCCTGCCTTATGGGTGTCATGCTGGACAGCGGCCTGGCTCCACCTGCTGGGGAAGTACACACAGTGCCCCAGAGGGCTGAGGGACCAGAGAGGCTCCATGCCTATGGGAAGTCTTTGTTGTTGTTGTCACAGCAACCCTATGTACAACAGAATAAAATACTCTAGACACTGTGCTGTGCATGCAGTCTTTTTATGTTTGAGCCCATTGTAGCCACTGTGTCGATCCATGTAGCTGAGGGTCTTCCTTTTTTCAGATGACTGGCCACTCTCCCAAACATGATGTCCTGCTCCAGGAATTGGTCCCTCCTGACAACATGTCCAAAATAAATAAGAGGCAGCCTAGCCATCCTTGCTTCCAAGGAGCACTCTGACTGCACTTCTAGGATGGATCTATTGGTTCTTTTGGCAGTCAATGGTGTATTCAACATTCATCTCCAGCACCATAATTCAAAAACTTCAGTTCTTCTCCTGTCTCCCTTATTCACTGTCCAGCTTTCACAACCATACGATGTGACTGAAAATACCATGACATGAGTCAGGCACACCTTCCTCTTCAATGTGGCATTTCTTTTCAACACTTTAAAGAGGTCTTTTGCAATAGATTTTCCCAATGCGATGAATCTTTGACTTTTTGACTGCTGCTTCCATGGGTGTTGATTGTAGAACCAAGTAAAGCAAAATCTTTGGACAACCTCAATCTTTTCTCCATTTATCATGAGGTTGCTTACTGATCCAGTTGTAAGGATTTTTGTTTTCTTGATATTGAGGCCCAATCCATACTGAAGGCTGTGTTCTTTGATCTTCATCAGTAAATGTTTCAAATCCTCTTCACTTTCAGCAAGCAGAGTTGTGTCATCTGCATAATGCAGGTTGTTAATGAGATTTCCTCCGGTCCTGATGCTGCGTTCTTCTTCGTAAAGTCCAGCTTCTCTGATTATTTGCTCACCATAGGGATTGAAGAGGTATGGTAAAAGGATGCAGCACCTTTCCTGACTTTAAACCAAGTAGAGTTTCCTTGTTCTGTTCAAACGACTGCCTCCTGATCCATGTACAGATTCCTTATGAGTAAAATTAAGTGCTCTTGTATTCTCATTCTTCACAGTGTTATCCATAATTTGTTGTTACCCACAGAGTCTAATGCCTTTGCATAGTCTGCATAAGACAAACATCTTTCTGGTATTCTCTGCTTTCGCCCACTACTCACCTGACATCAGAATGATGTCCCTGGTTCCAGGTCCTCTTCTGAATCTGGCTTGATTTTCCAGTTTTCTAATGATCTTTAGCAAAATTTTGCTTGTATGTGATATTAATGACATTGTTCAATAATTTCCACATTTGCTTGGATCCCCTTCCTTAGAAATAGGTACAAATATGGATCTCTTCCAGTCAGTTGGCCAGATAGGTGTTTTCCAAATCTATTGGCATATGTAAGTGAACACCTTTAGTGCTGCACCTGTTTGTTGAAAGATCTCCATTGATATCCCATCAATTCCTGGAGCCTTGTGTTTCGTCAATGCCTTTAAGACACCTTCCGCTTCTTCCTTCATCATTCATTCCTGATCATATGCTACCTTTGAGATGGTTGATCATCTACCAATTCTTTTTGGTGTAATAACTCTGTGTTCCTTCCATCTTCTTTTTGCTATTTCCTGTGTCATTTAATATTTTCCCTGAAGAATCCTTCACTGTTGTTGCTTCAAGCTTCATTTTTTTTCTTCAATTCTTTAAGCAAAGCATGTTCTTTCCTTTTGGTTTTCTATCTCCAGCTCTTTGCATATCTCATTATAATATTTGATTTTGTCTTCTTGAACTGTCCTTTGAAATCTTCCATTTAGTTTTTTAACTTCATCATGTCTTCCTTTTACTTTAGCTCTACTCGATGCTCAAAGGCAAGTTTCAGAGTCTCTTTTGACATGTAACTTTGTCTTTTCTTTTTTTCCTGTCTTTTTAATAATCTTTTGCTTTTCTTATAAATGATGCCTTTGATGTCATGTCCGGTCTTCCCTCCTTAGTGTCTGATGCATCAAACCTGTTCTTGAGATGGGATATACTCAACATCAGACCTTGGCTCTTGTACACTTGTTCTAATTTTCTTCAGTTTCAGTCAATCCGCTTAAAGCCGAGCACTAGGGCCCAGGATGAACGAACCCAGCTGGCTCACTCTCTGTGGTTGCTTTGGTGCCACCAGGTGGAGCAGGTGGAGCTGAGTAGGTGCGAAAGGACCCAGTGGCTCACAAGTTGAAAGCATCTGCCACCTGTCCTGCTCAGGAGCAGCCACCAACCCTACTTTAAGTGTGCATTTCCCTCCCTGAGGTGGAACTCAGGCTTGCTGTGAGAAGCCACGTGGGGAGGCCACATGGAGGAGCTCAGTGATGGCCCAGCCCATGTGTCAGACCTGTGGACAAAGGGGCCTGCAGGTGATTGGGGCCCTGGCCATGTGGGGCTCCCAGCAATGTAAGTCGTCCCAACTGAACTCCCAGACAGTGGGGAAGCAGAGAAGCCATGTCTGGCCCTCCCCTCACACTCATGTGACAAAACGGTTGCTGCCTTGTGACGCTAAGTTTGGAGTGGTCTGTTCTGGGGCTTGAGTGGACAACATGTCATTTCTCAGGCTGCTCCGTGGTAGAGCATTTGCCTAGCGTACACTGAAGTCTTAGCTTTAATCCCCAGTACTGCAAAAACAAAACAAAACAAAACAACAAAAACACAACAAAAAAAATGGAAAAAAAGTTTGTTTTTGTTTGTTTGTTTTTGAGACAAGGTCTCACTATATAGCACAGGCTGGCCTGGAACTCACTATGTAGCCCCTGTTGCCCTTGAACTCATGACGCTTCTGCCTCAGCCTCTGGAGTGCTGGGATTACAGGCGTGTGCCACCATGCCTTGCTGCAACATGTCATCTCTAATCCTTATAACCTCCTTCAGGAAAAGCAACCTCCTTTTTGCACATGAGGAACAAGAGATTTTTGCTTGAGTTAGACCTGACTCTAAAATTCAGGACAAATCCACTGACCACAGATGACTGCTATGTAGCGCCTGTGGCACTCTCTAGCCTCCATACCCCCAGCAGGCATCACTAGTTGGTCCTGCACTCTGCAGCAGACATCACTGGGGGATCTGATATGCTGTGGCACAGGGCGTGTTATCTTACTGACGGACAATTCCCCGCTGGTCCTTGGGGACAGAATTCTGGACCATTTGGGTTTGCAGCATACCCTGCTAAAATATCCCAGCATCTCTCGTCCCCACTGATTGCTGGAGGCCACGAATTCTGGGTGGTTCCTCAGCTGCCTCGGGCCTGGAACCCCCTGAGTGCATCACTCAAACCCCTGGCCACCCAAAAGCCAACAGCCAATGCTACTCCTGTCCCCATTTTATGGGGTTCAGAGGGGTAGAGTGACTTGCTCAAGGCTACTCTGGTTGTCATGGGGGCAGGGCGCAGACCAGGGCTCACTGTGCCATGAGGGCCGGAACAAAACCAAAGTTCTCCCCAAGGAGCGTGGTCGTTGGAGACACAGACAGGCCCCACCTCCGTCCTCTGCCCTCTCCGGTCTGGGAGGTGTGTGGCCTCACTCCACCCCCGCCTGGTGGCTCACATGCCCACTGTCCCCGATCTCTGCAAGTCCAGCCTGAGCTGCTCCCTTGGACTCAGAAGCAGCAGATTTACGCTGCCAGCCACGCTGTGCGTCCTTGTTCTCTGGGCTCCATTGCGCCTGTCCCCCTGCCTCTCCAGGTAGAGCTCTAGGCCTGGGACTTCCTGCCCTGCTGCTAGTGCCTGGCACAGAGTGGGGCCTGGTACATGCCTCGGTGGGTGGCTAATATGTCCGCTTTGTGATGGGCATTCAAAATGCAGGCCCACGGGCTCTGGGGGGCAACAGCCCTCAGTCCACCATCGCCCAGGGGCCAGCATGGCCATTTAACTCGTCCAGCGGTGGTCCTGGCCCTCGCAGGAGTGAAGGGGTAGCACTGGAGGCCTGGGGCTGCGCTGACGCTGGGCAATCACTGAGATGCACATCTGTGGGCTTTGTAAGAGGTGTCAGGGGCCATCGGGGCAGCTGGATCACAGTCACGGATTATAGGTCTGCCGTGACCTGAAATGTCCCCTCCCCCCTTGCCCACATGGCAAGAGGTCCCTCCATGTTGGTAGGGTGGGTGAGCTCTTCACTCTCCTGTGGACTGGTAGCGCCTCCCCAGGGGCCCTTAATGAGGACTGAATGATGACAGACCCTTAGCCAAGGCCTGGGGCAGAATTGTTGTTGTTGTTAGGTGCTGTCAAGTTGGTATCTGACTCATAGCGACCCTCATAGGGTTTTCAATGGCAGATTGTTTCGGGATTGCCTTGGGAGTGGGTTGCCACATCCTTCTCCCATTTTTGCAGTGGTAGGAATTGAACTCGGGACCTCAGAGACTGCAGCGCAGCACTCTACCAACTGAGCTAAATCCCAGCCCGGGGCAGAATTAGTGCCCCAGAAATACCACCACCTGGAGGCTCACAGAGCCGGCCGGGGGTGCGTCTAGTGGCTGGAGACCCTGCCCGTCCGCATGGGAAGGAGGAGGCCGCTTGCGCACCTCCTTGGTGGCACTGGTCTTCTCAAGGGCAGCAGGCCCCTGGCTGCTTAATGGGTGTGCCCTCCTACGAGCCAGCCCCAGACCACTGAGGGCCCCTAGGAGGCTGGCGTCGAAGGGGAGCCCTCACCCCAGTTTGGCACTCCCAGGACTGCCCGTGTGCCCTGCCCTAGCCGGGGCTGTTTCCTTCTGTGCTAATTTTCACAAAAGACTCAACTTGAACTGCTTTTGATTGAACAGTTTTGTGTTGACAAGAGCGAGGATTTGTGACCAAGCTTATCATTATCCCAGGGCATGGGCGATTTGCACCGCTCGGAGGGAACCGCACAGTAGATATATTTTATGGCATCCTCGGAAGACAAACATAGGCATTTATATGTCACTTGTTGCAATATAAATGCTAACTTGTACTTCTTTCAAAACTTTTAATGAATTGTATCCATTCTGGAAGATTTATGGGGTGAACGGGATGGCTCCAATGTTACTTTAAACATATTTGTCACTTTGGCAACAGCACCGAAAAAATCTGGAAGATATTGCATTCAGAAATAAATCATACATGGGTGCATCTTCAAAGAAGTTTATTTTGGTCGTTAATGGTTGATGGGCCCCCCAGTGCAGGATTTAAAGTTAAATTATGCAAAATCAAAAACAAACCTTATAATACTTAATCAAACATGCATAAAACTGTCAGGCCCAAATAAATTCTCTCAATTAACTTGCTTCAGATTGTGATTGCATTCGCTAATTTAATCAGTCCCAGAGTAATGGGGAGGCCAGGAAATGGTGCGATTCTGTGAACAAACCCCCCAAGGGGAGCCGGGGCAGGACCCTAAGGCAGGGGCGTCGGGGCTGCGGGTGTGGGGACCATAGAGAACAGCACGTCTTTTCCTTTTCTTTATTTCTTTTGTCTTTTCTTTTTTCGTGGCACTGGCGATCAACCCCAGGGCCTCGTGCACGCTGTGCAAGGGTTGTGCCCCTCAGCTGCACCTGCGGCCCGCTCTTTGTTCTCTTGGGAGGTGGTTTCTGTCTCTGCTTCTCGTGGAAATAGAGTCCAGCACCCAGGAGCGCGGCTCCCCTCCACCGCCACGGATGTCCAGGAGCAGGACCGTCTCCATGCGCGAGTCCTCACGCAGCAGCCCTGGAAAGTCTGAGGGGAGCAAAGGCCACGCTGGGTTTGCCCGGCTTCCGGAGCTCCAGCTCCCTCTCAGCCTTTTCTAGAGCAATGAGAACCGAAACGGGCTTGGAAGCCTTCCATGTCACCCCCGTCTCCCTCTCCTACCTACGGCTCCTGATTAAATGAGGGTGATGTAATTTGGGGGGTAGGGTGCAAGGAGGCATTCACCCAAGGGATGGATGCTTGCCCTGCCCCTGGGCCGGGACTGGCAGGGGTGGCACCCGCACCGTGGACACAGACCTGATAGGTGAGCCCAGCTTGTGGACACCCCAACCCACCAGCCATCTGACACTGTGCTCTGGGTGGCCACTCTCTGACTGGCCAGCTGCTTTGTTTCACTTAATGATCAGAACAGGGACGGCCGTGTGCACCTAGGCTCGGGGTCCGCTGTCTCCTGCTGCACCATTTATAACGAACAGCTCCACGCCCCCGAACACGCTTCATAAATCTAACGTTCAGTGGCCGCCTCCGCATCAAAGTGCCCTTCTTCTGCCGTCGGACTTGTGGGCTGGTGCCAACTCTTTGTTATTATAAATAACGCTGGGATGGACATCCTTGTGCATAAATCTGCAGGCATGCACATTTCACAGGACTCCCTCAGAAAGGATCTGCCAACGCAGGCTAACTTTTCAAGGCTCCTGACGTGAGCCAGAGCAAGCCCTCTGCTGCCCACGGCTGCACCTGAGGCCTCCCGCCCACGGGCCAGCCGTGCCTGAGCCCAGGGCACAGCCTGCCATGTGGAAAGTCAGCCCCCAGGGCAGTGAGCTAAAACACCATGGAAGACGGTGGCCCCGAAGAGTTCTACTGAGTGAAAGAAGCCAAACACGAAAGGACAGGCCTGTGGGACTCCACCCAGGGTGGGCACTGGAGGAGTCAGATCCATAGACACAGAGGGTAGGATGGGTGCTAGGGGGCCAGCGTCTCCTGGGACATCAGGAGGATGATGGCTCTGTGGCGGACTGCAGTGATGGCGACCTAGAGCCATGGATGATCCTCAATGCCCTGAGCTATGCCATTGGGATGGTTGGAGTGGTAAATTTTGTGCTACGTGCATTTCACCATAATACAGAGAAAAATGAAGCTTAGTAAAGGGGATGGGCAGGGCGCCTGATGAAGAATGGCCAGGGCAGAGTTGGGGGGAACAAGGACAGGGAGGTCCCAGTGAGAGGTGGTGGGACTGGGCGCTGGGTCACCCAGAATCCCTGTTTCTAGCATCTCGGGTGTAAGTCTGCCTGAAAGGAATAGGCATAAAGGCCTGGCTGAGATCTCCCAAGCCCTGGGGCATGGGCCAGGGCCAAAATCCTGAACAGCACACGGTGGCCTCTCTCTGGGACCTCCGGGGCAGGCAGAGCATTCAGGTCCCCAGCAGGGCCGCCCAGAGCACACCCAGGGCAGCCAGCACGGAAGAGGCCGCCAAGCCACAGGACCCCCAGGCTACCCCGGCTTCTGAGGCCATGGTGTTCTCGCTCGTCCCCCATGGTCCAGCCCACAGCCCTGGCTGTGGACCTATGGCCCCAGGTGTCCATGTGTGCCCCCCTTGGGAAGGCTGCTATGTCTGTCTGCCGAGACCAGAGATTAGGGGTGCCAGGGCTCCCCTCCCCATTGCCACACCTGGTGGCCAGTCTCACCTCATTGTTTTATTTTTTTTTCCAGATTTAGTACAATATTCTATACTAGAAAGCTGCTGCATGTCCTACATGGTAACACAGGCAACGTGATACACAGCCTCGGGGAGAAGGTGGTGCGGAGCGCAGGGCCCAGCCCACAGACCTAGACCAGGAGCCTTTCGATAGACTGCGGAGTGGACTGCATTCACTGCTTCAGCTGAGAGCCTTCTTTGACGGTAACAGAACGGGCGACGTCAGGCCTGGAGGCCCCACAGGCCCGCCGCAGGGGCTGCTTGGAGCGCACAAACACGTAGGGCGCATTCTTACCTTCACACAGCAGAGGGGGACGCAGGACGATCTCCAGGGGCTCAGCGTCTGCCGCCTTCACAATGAACTCAGAGCTACCGCTGCTCAGGGTTTTGGTGGCCTCACTGGCTCCTTTCCAAAGTTGCTGTAGTTGCATGACTGCTGAGCGAGGTCCGACAGCTTCTGGGTGAGGTGGGCATCTGCAAGGGGATCGGCTTTGGATTCCCGTCAACCTCAGTCATCGCTGCGTCTCCGCGGGCTCGCCACTCCTCAAGCGCAACTGGTGTCTCCGAAGAAGCCCTGTAGTCATTTTTTTAAATTAAAAATTTTCAGTAGCCAGGACGTTTCCATGGCTGAATAACAAGTGATGTGAATGGTGACAGGTATGCCGGACACGGTGGCGCATGCTTGTAATCCCAGCGGCTCGGGAGGCGGAGGCAGGAGGATCGCAAGTTCAAGACCAGAGGCAGTCTGCGTAATTTAGCGAGACCCTGTCTCAAAAAGTAAAAAAAAAAATGGGCTGAGGATGCAGCTCAGTGGCCCAGCACTTGCAGAGCATGCAGGCTCAAGGTCCTGGGTTCAACCCCCAGTACCACAGCAACAACAACAACAACAACAAAAGTGACAGGTCCCCCTCCTGCCGGGCCACCCACGGTTAGGAAGGTGGCTGTTACCACAGCCCCTCCCCCACCCTTCTCTCCTTCCTTCCATTCTCCCCACCCCCTCTCTCATAAGATACATATGGCACAGAGTGGGCCATCGTAGGCACTAATGAGTGTACCATCCAGGGCATCAAACACATTCAGTCCTGAGAGACCCTTGCTGCCTTCCACGCACAGAGCTCTCGCCTTCCTGCACTGACCCTCTGTCCCCATTAACACTGACTCCCCACCCCTTCCCAGCCCCGTACCCACCTCCTGTGCCCAGCTCTGTGGACTCATCTGCTCCAGCTCCCCTCCTGGAGTGGCAGCCACAGCATGTGCCTTAGTGCGAGCACTGGTGTCACTCATCTGAACCTAGAGCACCCTCTGCGTGTGCGCGCCATCCTCCCCCATGGGTGAACGCACAGGGTGATGGGTGCCGCATCATGTCCAGACTTCAGCCAGAGGACAGCTGCCCAAAGACAAACCCACGCCACAGGCAGAACCAGTCCTTCCTCAGCCTCTGGCAACACCAGCTTGGCTGGGTTGCTGCTCACACCACCCTGTCCCCAGGAACCCACGCTGCCCGTGGCCGCCAGTGCGAATGGTGCCACTCGGTGCCTCTGGCCTTTCCACGGTGTCCTCCTCACCCTGGCCACCTCCCCGCACCCCTTCACCTCTGCCCACCACACCTTGCTGACCCTTCCCAGTTTAGCTCGAGTGTCCTTTTCCAGGAAGCCCTCCCGACTCCCATGCTAGACCCACCTTCCCAGAATCTGTCTGTCTGTCTGTCTGCCATCCCTGGGTGATGAGCTCCTTTCAGGGCCTGGGCACAGTTGAGCATCTGTCCCTGTACTCAGGGCCTGCCTGGCTGGACTGAGCCAAAATCCCTCTCCAGGAGCCTGTGAGTGGAGCTCTCGTGCTGCCTCCCCTGTCCCGGGAGACGGTCCCTGCTCGTGACCTTGGGCCTCTCCAGCCTGGCCCTCACTCTAGGTGAGTCAGGGCAGTGATGGGTAGGGGCAGAACAGCAGCCAATCCAGGGGTAGGAGGGCCAGGGAGAGGGCAGAGGGAGGCACAGCCTGGTCAGAGGAGGGGGGTCATTCAGGGGGCCTGGGCCATGCTGCCCGGGTACGGGGAGGAGGGTATGGAGCTGGGGGAGTCAGGGGTGACATGCAACCACCGCACACATGCTCAGGGTCCCCTGGCACAGTGTCCCCCAGGGAGGGCCCTCCTGACCCCGCTTACCAGAGACTCAATGTGACTGAAGAGTGGGCCAGAACGTGCCACCTCCCGAAACTCAGTCCTCAGGGCCACTTGCACTGCACCGGCCCTGGGCAAAGGTCAGATGTCAAAGGGTGCTGGTTCTCATCAGCGGCTAGCCACCCGCTTCCCTAGAGACACATTGACCTTGGTCCTCCCCTGCCCTCACCTCCCCTCGTCACCTGGGAGGGTGGGGTGTGCACCTGGGGCTGGTCTCGGGTGGGTGCCCAGGGCTGCCCTCTGCAGGTGTGTGTCCTGGGCCGGGTCCTCCACCTGTTCCTCATGGCTCAGAGCCGGTCACAGCGGCATTGGGGAGCTGCCTGGCTCCCCATGGTGAAGCAAGGGGGGTACTGACGCTAGACAGGCCCCGGGGGCGGGACAGCAGCGGATCTGCCCAGGGACCCCGGTCCAAGGGTCTTCTCCCGTGTCTGGCCAGAGGCCTGGATTCAGCCTGGCTAGTGTGCCAGGGGGGCAGGGATTTAGCTCAGTTGGTAGAGCACTGCTCTGCAGTCTCTGAGGTCCCGAGTTCGATTCCCAGCACCACAGAAATGGGAGAAGGATGTGGCAACCCACTCCCGAGGCAATCCCGAAACAGTCAGCCATTGAAAACCTTATGAAGGTCGCTATGAGTCGGACACGACTCGATGGCACCTGACCACAACAACAACAACAGTGTGCCAGGAGACCACCAGGGGGTGCACTGGCTCAGGACTTACCCGCAGGTGGAGGGTGGCTGGCATTACTAGGGCAGGGCTGTGGAGAGCCGCAACTGGCCACGTGGGTCTCCCCAGACCGTGTGGGTGAGGTCAACTTGGGCACCGGCTCAGCTCAGCTCACCTCGATTCTTCTGGGCACACCTCACGTCCACCCGACTCACCCCAGCTCACCCTTGCTCACCCCCACTCTCTGTATGCCTCAGTTTACCCCTGGAGTCAGCTGAGGGCGACACGCAGCCCACCAGACCCTGACTCAGATCTCAACAGAGGGGGTGCAGTGGGTACAGGTGCCCCGGCTTCCTTGGAGTACTCGAGTGCCCCCCTTTTAGGGCTGGTGCAGAACCCGAGCCTCTGGGGCCTAGAGACCTCGTCATGGGGTCCCTGGCGTGGTGTGGAGTCACGGGCAGCCCCCTGGTGCTGTGAGTGCCCTGCTGATGGCCCCGTCTCTGGTCACAGAGGCCCAGAGCTCAGACCCGGCATGCCAGCCCGGCGGAGGGTGGAGGTTCGCCGCTGGCGGCACTAGGGGGCAGTCTTGCTCTTTCCTCTGCTCCTCAGCCTCGGCCACAGATGACGATGGGGTGCCATGCGGGTGATGGTGGGGGTGCTGGTGACAGCAACAATGGGGGTGATGATGACGGGGGGCTGGCAGGATCCGCTCAGCAGCCCCCACAGGCGCTGTGTTCCTCCTGAAACAAGGCTGAGCTGCCGCGTGGGCTGCGGGTTACTCGCAGGAGCGCACACGGAGGGCGCCACCCAGGAGGAGCTTCCGTGTGCCGGCACCCGCTGCCAAGGCTCACCCTTCTGTCGGCAGCCTGGGTGGGGGCCGCTTCCCAGGGTCGAGTGGGAAGCTGGCTGTGGATGGAAGAGAGTGGGTAAGGCCAGCACGGGACGCCTGTGGCAGAAACAAGGCGGGGCCAGGACCCTCCAGGACGCTCACTGAGGCTCCTCTCCCCTAGTGGGGGACACCGAGGACACAGCATTAAACCATCTGTCCAGCGAGGTGAGCGCAGCTGGCTCACCCAGGCTGACGGGTGCAGAGGGAGCAGGACGGTGGCCCCTGGTGCTGTGGGTGACACGTGCACTGGGGTACCTGGGGTGCTGCATCTCCAGTGCCCCCAGCCCTTGTGCACAGACACTTCCTGGCTGCTGGTCAATGGCGGCGCCATTGCCCTTCCAGAGCGGCCAGGGCTGTAGTGGGCAGATGTGGACAGGAGTCTCACAGCCCTGGGGCCGTGTGGTCTCTTCTGGGAGGTGTTTGGCTAGGCTTGGACCCCGCCTGGTCCTCTTTCCACCCTGGCAGCCCTGCCCTGCCCACCTCTGTTCCCAGCCACCCAACCCAGCAGCTCAGATCCACATCAAACGTCTGTGGGGCAGCTGGGGCTTGGGGGGCACAGAGACAGTTCACAGGCCTTTGATGGCCTCGGATGTCCCAGGGTTTCTTTTCTTTCTTTCTTTTTTTTTTTTTTATTGGAAATTTTTAATGTACACCTTAATGTGATTCATTCTGACATGCCTTTCATTGCAACATTTCCATATATACATTTTGTTGTACATTATTCAAATAGGTTCCCCCTTACCCTCTTATACGCTTCCCCCCCATCAAAGACTTCTCTTCGAATTACTTGTCTTTTTACGGTAATATTTTTCTATATATCCTTGGGTTCCAGTTCTGTTTAAGATAGAAACTTTTCCTGCAGTGAACTTTCTTTTTACCTTGTCAGAACTGTTACATGCATTTTCTAGACCATCTATAATAACACCATTCTTAGCTTTTTTTTTTCTTTTATTATGATCGGACCTTTGTATAGGACTTTTTTCTTCTTATAATTTTAATTCAGCTCCCACATATAAGTGAGAACATGTGGTGTTTCTCTTTCTGAGCTTGTGTTCGTTCGCTTAAAACAATTTTCTCTAGTCCCAGGGTTTCTGAAACGATAGCTCGGTTAGGTCAGGGGGCTCGGGATGGATGCCTGTAAGGAGGTGGTGGTCTAATAAAAGCGGTTGAGTAAGATGGCAAAAGGATTGCACCCTTTACGAACTAGAGGGAGAGCCTTTACCTTCCAGAGCAGTTTGGGGTTCCCTCTTGCAAAATCACCATCACCCAAAGCCCACAGTGGCCAAGGGCTCAGAGGCGGTGTGCAGTCCTAGAGTAATGTGTCCACCGCACGGCCCCTGCAGGTTGGCTCCACAACCTGAAGACCCCTGTGCCCACGGCTCAGCCCACCCTTACCTTTGCCCGGGGCTGGGCCTTTTCAAGCTGAGGGCTCTCTGTTCCGGCTGGGGGTGGGGTGTCACAGCATTCCCACGAAGATGCAGGCTTGGAGCGGGGGATCGCACACTCGCAGCGAGGCCCAGCCAGGCCAGAGCCAGGCCTCCCTGTGGCTCAGCCCCCGCCTCTGGGGTCCCAACAGGCAGTTGCAGAGGCCAGTCGGTGGCTCCTGCTCCTCGGCAGAATCGCAGCCATACTGAGTGGTTCTGCCAACTGACACGTGGGTTGTGAGAAGTCACGGTGGCAACTCCAGAAGGCCACGGGCCTGCCGTGGCACCTGACCAGCTCTCAGTCTCGTGCCCAGGGAACATCCACAGGGGGCTGTGTCAGTGCCCACTGGGCAGCTCTGAGGTGGCCAGCAAGCGAGGCGAGGTTATCTGCCTGGGTGTCCAACGGCTGGTCCCCCAGGAGTCCGCACCAGGGCTGCCTCACTGCACCAGCACGTGGTGGCCGGTGGACACGCGCCAAGCGAATGCACGATGCCTGAGCGAGCAGGTGCCTTCCTTGGTGAATTGTCCTGCCACTGAGGAAGGCAGGAAGAGGGACTGCTGGTCAGAGCGATGAGGCGACGGGGCTGCCATGTCCACTCCTGCTGCCCCTCCATGGCCGTTTATCTGCAGATCCAGTCCCCATCAGCTTGGCATGTCCCCAATGTGATTGGGGTCTGGCGCGAGCCAGGTGCCCCTCGCACAGGCGGGGCCCAGGGGCACAGACAGGGAGTTAGCCTTGCAGGACGGGCCTTCGACCATGGACACCAGCACTTGTGCGTTGTTTATGAATTCATCTCCTTGCCGAGACAAGCCTCTCTGCCTTTGGTTGCCATGGTAGCCTTAAACCCCGTCTCTTATTAATTCTGCATGTTATGAAATAAATATAGATCAGACAATCGCAGTGAAGGTTCTATTTTTTATTACGCCTTTGGTTCTCGAGCCCAGAGCGGGATGCTGCTGGCGCCCGGCTTCCCTCCATACACATCCATCAGGTTGCGGGGTCCTGGGCGGCTGCAGCACAGCACGTGCTCAGACATGGCCAGCCCAAGGAGGAGGGGGCAGGAGGCCACCACAGGGCCAAAGCATGCCATCACGGGGCACCAATGTGACCATGGTGCTTCAGCAGGAATTGTGGGGCACAGTGGACTGGAGCATGGGACTCTGGGGCCTGCAAAGCCTGGGGTGCCAGGCTGAGGACCACTTTACTGCCCCTGGCACTGCCTGAAGCCCAAGTTCTCACTGGGCCCCCCCTGGAGTGCCTATGTGCCCAGGAGAGCGTGGGGTTTCATCAGAAGGGAGCAAGCGTCATGGTGGCTGACATTTGTGGGGGTTTAGGCTGGTTTGGGGCAGCCAGAGCAGAATGGCCAGGAGGTAGAGGGGACCTGCTAGGCTTTCTGGGTCAGCCAGGTCCCCTTTGCTTTTTGTGCCATTGTGAGGACTCACGTGCCCAGGACGGCATGGAACCCGGGAGGCAGGGCTGTTTCCACCTCCAGTAGGTGCGAGGCTAAGCCCCAAGTGTGCGGTTTCATGGTTACCAGAACCCCAACCCAGGTCGTTAGCTGACCACAAATGCTCCTGCGTGGCCTCTGCCTAGACCCTGAAGCAAGGCCCCCCATGCTCCCCTGAGCTCTCCACCCACCCCCTCAGCACCCCAGGACAATTCCCACTTGCCCACTGCAGACCAGGCAGCGTCTGCCTGCCGGTGACCCCATCCTGTCTGTGCCCCACAGTGGCCAGCACCTAGGGCTGGGCAGCATGCAGGCTGAGGTTGGGCAGGGCAGGACCAGGTGTCAGGCAGACAGTGGATGCTCAGGAAAGACGTTGGCCCCCCATCATGATGCCGGCACAGTGGCTTCTGTGAAAATGCCAACAGCCGCCTCGGCGTTCGATTGGCACATGTCATTGGCCACTACGTGCTGGTCTTTGCCCCTCTGACTACAAATGACCCCGCACTGACGGTTGAGAAAGCATGAGAAGCCCAGATGGGCAGGGCCAGGTGGGCAGAGGCGGAGGAAAGAGCCTCAGGAAGGGTGCTGGGCTCTGCAGGGAGCTGCCAGGAATTGGGACCACCGGCTGTAGAAGCTGTCCTGAAGCCAAACCCTGAAGGTGTGGCCGGTGGCCTCCCTGCTGGGCCCCCAGCTTGCTATGCAGCCCCAGCCTATCACTGCTCTCCTCAGGGAGGCCCTGGGTCTGCCCCAACCGTCTCTGGCCTCCCAGAGTCTGGGGATTGGGGACAGGCTGCGACCAACACCTGACCACCGCCATTTGCTGGGCTCGTCTGTCACGTGGCCGGCTCTCAGGGGTGAGTGGCCCATCGATCCCCTCTCGGCTAGTGGCCAGCACCGACCACTCAGGCGATCCCAGCCCCCAGGGCCCGATCAGGGCATCGGCAGAGCTGCACACTCACCATTTAATTAAGCTCGCTTTAATTAAAAACCTGGAGATCTTTATTAGACTGGGTAATTGATTTAATTTTCTGAGGGATTCAAGTGCCAAGCACCTCCATGCTGTGAACTCCCAGGTCCCGTGGGGCAGAGACGGATGGTGGGAGAGGAGGAGGCCTCTTGAGGGGGTACGGTTCCCTTTCAGGGCGCATCCCTGCAGAGTGCTCCCCTCCCTGCCCCAGCCACGTTTGTCCCCAGTAGCCAGGGGCTGGGCTTGCAGGCCCTGCTGCAAACTGGGCTTGGGAGTTGTTTTGATTTTTTTTTTTTTATGCAGTACTAGGGGGCTGAACCGAGGCCTCGTGTGTACTTTACAAAGGCCCTACCACTGAGTTGCACTCCCAGCCTCTTTAAAAATTTTATTTGATGCCGGGCACGGTGGCGCATGGCTGTAATCCCAGTGGCTCCGGAGGCAGAGTCAAGAGGATTGCCAGTTTGAGACCAGAGGCAGTCTGTGTAACTTAGCAAGACCCTATCTCAAAAAGTAAAAAAAAATGGGCTGAGGGTGTAGCTCAGTGGTCCAGCACTTGCAGAGCATGCAGGCACACGAGGCCCTGGGTTCAACCCCCAGTACCGCACAAAAAAAAATTATTTTATTTTTAATCTTGAGATAGGATCTCATTAAGTTATACAGGCTGCCTCTGGCCTAGAACTTGCGATCCTCCTGCCTCCACCTCCCGAGTAGCTGGGATTACGAGCGGGGGTTTTTGGAAGCCCTCCACATGAGTCCCAACAGAGTCTCAGGTCTCCCTTGTGACCCTGACTGGAGTAGAGAGGGGTTGTCTCCAGGGGTCTCAGGAAACAGTGACAAGGTCCCAGCTCCATGGCCTCTGGATGGGAGGGGTGCGCCAGGGGACTCTATTTTGTGAGTCATTTTCTGAAAACATGACCCCACCTGGCTGCCTTGGGAATGAGGGGGCTGCGTGCCTGATGACGAGGGCCATATCCAAGGGTCCTTGAAAGTCCCCCACCAGGTTCCCCACAGCTCAGGGCCAAGCAGTGGCCACTCTGGGGCTTGATGGCCTCAGGATGTAGCTGGGTAAGTGAAAACAGCCAGTGTCTGCGGGCAGAAAGCTTTGGCTCATCTATCTGGGAAACTTCAGCCCCTCAGCAAGAGAAACGAGCCTCCCCAAGGTCACCTGTGAGATTAAAACGCCCAGAGCAGCGGGATGGCGGTGTGGGCGGTGACCATTTGTTACTAAAGGCTCCAAAGTCCTGGACGTGCTGCGTCTAACATGTATCAGGACCTGCAGCCGTGGGGGGTCCCAGGGCTGCAGACTTTCCATAGAAGGAAATTCCTCTTCTTTGATGGAAAAGGGTTGTGGAGGCAGCTTTTAAAAATAGAGGTTGGGAGCCGGGCGTGGTGGCGCACACCTGTAATCCCAGCAGCTCAGGAGGCGGAGGCAGGAGGATCACAAGTTTAAGACCAGAGGCAGTCTGCATAACTTAGCAAGACCCTATCTCAAAAAGTAAAAAATGGGCTGGGGGTGCAGCTCAGTGGTCCAGCACTTGCAGAGCACGCAAGCATGAGGCCCTGGGTCCAACTCTCAGTACCACACACACACACACAAAGAGGTCGAGCTTTGGAAAACCGTCAACTGGTTCCTCAGACACAAACATAGTTACCAGATGGATGCAGACTCCAAAGGAGGGATGGCTCAGATCTACACGAGGGCCAGCGCACAAGGCCACAGCCGCACTCTCATTGTGGCCAAAAGTGGAAGCAGCCCATGACCTGACAATTGATAAACAAATAACACGTGCCAGGCGTGGTAGTGCATGCCTGTAATCCCAGCGGGTCAGGAGACAGAGGTAGGAGGATCGAAGTCCAAGACCAGAGGCAGTCTGCGTAACTTAACGAGACCCTGTCTCAAAAAGTATAAAATGGGCTGGGGGTGCAGTTCAGCGGTCCAGCACTTGCAGAGCATGCAGGTGTGAGGCCCTGAGTTCAACCCCCGAGTACTGGAAAAAAAAAAAAAAAAAACCACATCCACTAAATGAAATATTACTTGGCCATAAAGAGGGTCAAAGGACGGATTCATGCTGAAACATGGGTGGACCTTGAGGACATGACGCTCAGTGAAGTAAACCAGACACTAAAGTGCACACGCTCAACGATTCCATTATACGGAACGTCCAGAGGGCGGGAGGAAACCCACAGCTCAGGTCAAGCAGTCCGAGGGAGAACTCAGCCTGCCTCCTCCTCTTTGAGCTACCTGGTTCCTCACCGACTTAGACCAAGTACCCGCCCTCAGGAGGGCCGGTGCTTTACTCAGTCCAGCTCGAACGCTCATCTCTTCCAGACACCCTCATGCACACGCCCAGAAATATTTAGCCAAATACGTGGCCACCCTGTGGCCAAGGCGGGCTGACACATGACATGAAGCACCACGTCATCTTAAGCATTTACACGCGGTGCGTGAAGCACATTCACACTGTCATGCAGCTGCCACCACCGTCCACCTCCAGAACTTTCCATCCTCCAAGCTGAAACTCTGTCCCCACGAAGCACTGTCTCCATCTCCTCCCAGCCCCCAGCACCTGCTGCTCCTCCTCATGCCTGTGGGTCTGACACTCTAGGGACCCCATATAAGTGGATCCCACAGGACCTGTCCTTCCGTGACTGGATGGTTACATTCGCCATGGTGTCCTCAAGGCTCATCCACAGCACGGTAGGTGTCAGGATTTCCCAGGGTTCGTTTCTTTTCTTTTTCTCTCCTCTCCTCTCCTCTCTTCTCCTCTACTCCCCTCCTCTCCCCTCTTCTCCCCTCTTCTTTCCTCTTCTCCCCTATTCTCCCATCTTTTCTCCTCTTCTCTTTCCCCCCTCTTCTCTCCTCTCCTCCTCTCTCCTCTCCTCCCCTCTTCTCCCCTCTTCTCCCCTCTTCTCCCCTCTTCTTTCCTTTTCTCTCCTCTTCTCTTCTCTCCTCTCCTCTCCTCTCTTCTCCTCTCCCTTCCCCTCCCCTTTTCTTCCTTCTCCTTTCTTTTCTTCTGTTTTTGGTGCTAAGAACCACACGCAGGGCCGTACACTTGTGAGGCCAGCACTCCACCACAGAGCTACATTCCCAAATCCTTCTCTTTTTGTGTGATGCTAGGGATCCAACCCAGGGTCTCATACATACTAGGAAAGTGCTCCACCTCTGAGCTATAGCTCCAACATCGTCTTTACTTTTTATTTTGGGACAAGATCTTGCTAGGTTGCATAGTCCGCCTCTGGCCTTGAACTTGCAATCCTCCAGGGCCAGCCTCCTGAGTCGCTGGGATTACAGGAGCACCATCGTGCCCAGCCCCAGGGTTTCTTTTTAGGGTGATGAAAATGGCCTAAGATTGACTGTGGCTATGAGCGGGCACATCCGTGACTATACTAACTAGAAACATTGACTTGTCATTCTAACGGGGTGACTTGTATGGCATGTGAATTACATGGGTTTTTCCTCAGGGCTGGGGCAGGAACCCAGAGCCCGGCACGTGCTAGGCAAGCATTCACCACTGAGCCGTGGCCCAGCCCACGAACTACATCTCAATCAAGCTGTTGTACAACAACTGAGGCTTGGTCCAAGCCTTCCGCCTGCCTCCTCCACCCTGTCCTGTGAGGGGCTAAGGTTATGGGATTTCCGCCAGGCCCATTGTCTACGGCACACATGGCTCCCCAGGGACGAGAAACTTTGGGAAGCGCACGGTGCTGTGAACTGAGCCGGCCGTCCTCCCTCGAGGGCCCCTCCTTGCCCTGGCACAGCCCTTCAGCTTGCTCTGGCCACCACCTGTGCACACGGGCCACTCGGCCTCGGTCCAGCCCAGGCCTGACCTCCTGGCAGCACCGGGGCCTCCCTAAGCTTCCAGTTCACCCCGCGAGAGCTGTCAGCCCAGGCCATCCTCCTGCAAAGGGGCATGAGCACCGCCGCTCGAGGGACTCTCAGGGCCCAGGCGAGGCTGGTTGGACCTCCCCGCTGCTGCCCTGCACTGGCCTTGGCTCTCAAGGAGAGGCAGACGCAGCCACCGATCACACTGTCTCCAAAGGGCGGCCGGGTGCAGTGGCACACGCCTGTAATCCCAGCGGCTCGGGAGGCGGAGGCGGGAGGATCCAGAGTTCGAGACCAGAGTCAGACTGCATAACTTGGTGAGACCCTGTCTCAAAAAAGTAAACAAAAAATGGGCTGGGGTACAGCTCAGTGGTCCAGCATTTGCAGAGCATGCAAGCGCAAGGCCCTGGGTTCAACCCCCAGTACTGTAAAAAAAAAAAAGAAGAAGAAGAAGAAGGAGAAGAAGTGCCTGGGTCTCCCGGGAGCTGAGAATTCCGTGCACACCCTGGGTGCTAAGACCTCTGGACTCAGAGTCACTGTTTCTGCCCCGAGTGCCCACTGCCTGCCCCCAGCCCCCCTGCTGGCCTCCCTGTTTCCACAGGAGATCAGGGAGGATCTGCAAGATGTCCCCACCCATTCTGGGTGCCTGCCAGGGGCCCTCCCCCCAGGGCGAACCCTGGCCTGTGACCTGGTCCCTCTGTTTTACATGGTAATGGGGACTGGCCTGTGCGTATTGATTTTGCTTTATTTTTCTGGTTTTAACTTAATGGCTAGAAACCCCAAAGAAATAAAATTTCCTTTAAAAACTCAGGGAGATCAATGAGTGTGGGCCAGAATCACTATTCTATGAGCCGAAGGGACAGTCCCCTGGGCAGCTGGGCAACATTGCTCATGGCCAGAGGTTCCCCAGGGCCCGGGAAGAATCTGTGGGCAAGGGTGGGGGCGTGCGTGCCTGCGCGCTTAGGGCAGACCCCCTTCCCTCATAAAGGACACCCTGGCCCGGCTGGGAGGCCATCTAAAAGCCTGTCTCCAGGTTGTAAAACTGGAAAAATTTAAAACATATTATTCATCTCTTTCCACACGTCCCAGGCGGCCTCTGGGGTGGACCTGGGCTCCAGGCAGGGAGATGTCAGGCCAGATCACAGACCCGGGGAGGGTCAGCTGAGCTGGGTAGGTTTGGTGGAGGTGGCTGAAGGGTGTCCCAGGAAGAGGGGCCCTGGGGACAAGCAATGAGCTTGACCTCTGGCCCCTTTGGGCCTGGGCTAACGCAGGACCCCAGCCAGCAGCCCTGGCCTGCATTTGGATGCAGATGCAGATGATGGGAACACGCCAGGCTCAAGGCCCCGGCGTGGGCCGCAAGCGGGTCCCATCGTCCCTGCCTGGTAGGCTGGGATCTGGGTAGTCGTGGCCCTCCCTGTGCCCCTCGGCCTGAGGATACTTCCTGCTGCCTGGGGGCTTCCTGCACCCGGCTGCCTTTCTTTCTTTTCTTTTCTTTTCCTTTTTTTTTTTTTTTTTTTTTTTTTGCAGTACTGGGGGTTGAACCCAGGGCCTTGCACTTGCATGCTTTGCAAGTACTGGACCACTGAGCTGCACCCCCAGCCCATTTTTTCACTTCTTGAGACAGGGTCTCGCTAAGTTACACAGACTGCCTCTGGTCTCGAACTTGCGATCCTCCTGCCTCCGCCTCCCAAGCCACTGGAATTACAGGCGTGCGCCACCGTGCCCCACTCCCGGCTGCCTTTCTGACCCCTGAGGTTTCCCAGGGGTCCTAGGGCAGATGGGGCACAGGTCTGTTTTATGAAGGGAGAAACTGAGGCAGGGCCCCGGACAGGGAGTTCCAGCCCTGCCTCTTCCCCTGAGACCTGGACAAGCTCCTCCCCCCACAGCTGCGAGACAGCCCTTCCAGTCCCCAGGATGGAGGTCAGCAGATGGAGAGGAGTGTCAGGGGGCGTGGGGTGGGCAGCCTTACTGCCCTTGGTCCCCCAGACCCACCCAAGGCCTGGCAAGGCCCCCTCTGCTGCAGGGTTCCAGCCAGGCACAGCAACTCCGCAGTCCAAGGCCCAGGCAGGGCCCTCATCAGGCCTCCCCAGAGGCTCCACCCAAGATCTGAACCTACCACATTAGCCCAGGAGGCCAAGTGGGGTTCCCCCCAACACCCCGCTCCATACAGTCACTGCGGAATTTCTTAGCAATGACCCTTGCTAGGGCCTAGAGGACTGATACAAGGCAATCAGGCTGGCCCAGGGGTCTGAGTGCCTCCTCTGCAGGAGCCCCCAGCCGGTGGAGGCTGACCGGGTCCTGTCCCTTCAGAGAAGCCCGAGGGTGGTGAGGTGGCCAGGGAGGAGCCACTTTGCTTGTTCCCACCACCCTCCCCCAGCCCATTCTCTGGACGGCCAGGGTTGCCTGGGTTCAGGCAAACCGTCAGGTTCTGCGTGGGGTACAGAGGATTTCTGAGTGTGCTTTTTCCCAGGCCTGTGTGGGGCACCTGGCCCAGCCCCTGCGACCTCTGCTCCCCAGGGCCCTGTCTGCTTCTCTGCCATGGATTAAGAGAAACAGCGGATCTGCTCTCCAACCTTGGTTTCCCTATCTGCAACAGAGCCCAGGGTGATGGGGGGGAAATGGGAACAAATGCCCCCAAAGCTCCCTCTGGGCAGCTGGGGCCTCAGGACCTTCCATCACAAGACAGTGGTTGGGAGGTGACGCCTCCTGGCACGCGGGAGCACCGAGGCCCTAGAAGTCACGTCGTTTGTCTGCTGGGGAAGGATGCAGGTGCCAACCCGGGGCCTGACTTGTGGCTGGGGCATCTTCTTGTCCCACCGGCCCTTGAGGGGTGAGGACTTGGTGCACATTGGCCTCCCAACTCCAAAAGACCTGGGCAATTTTGCCTAGGGTCAGGGCCAACAGAAGCTGGCCAGGTGGTCTGCACAAGAGCCATCCACCGGGATCACCCCGGAAAGTCCAGGAACTTAGGCGCCTTGGCGTGACGGAGACCAGGAAGCCACTGACTCAGGGCAGGGAGGGGGTGTGCCTCCAGGAGGGGCACCCCGCGGGAGCTGGAGCTGGCACCCGCCCCATCGGCAGGGCTGGGCTGGGGGGCGGGGAAGGCCGGCGCTGCCCAAGGCTCCCAGGCTGCGCCTGCCCTGGGAGAGACTCCAGCGTCTTGCTGCTGCTTGTGGGCCCCTCCCCACCAGGGCCCAGGCCAGGCCCACGATGCCTCAGCATCCAAGCAGGGGTGCTGCCCAGCTGCGGGGCTGCTGTTTCACTTCCACCCTGAGGACATTACTCCTAGACTCAGCCCTCGGGTCTTGGAAGGTTCCAGAGCTTCACATGCCTTTCCTGGACTCCACCCACGGGTGGGACCTGGCAGAGCTGGCTGGAGCCCCTTGGGGTGCAGTGGACAGAGGGTTGGGAGGAGGAGGCTCGGCCTCACCAGCTGCTCCCACAGCCAGGCACCTCTGCAGGAGCCCTGCGGCTGCCATGGGGCAGGTGTAGGACCGGAGTGCGCGGGCCTCTGACCCCTTGGTTCGGAGCTGGGCAGCACCAGGCAAGTTCTTCTCCACCTCTGGGCCAGCTAAAAAATGCAACAGCAGCACCACGTGGTGAGGACCGAGGCCAATCAAGTGAGACAGGGCCTCAGCCTGTTCTGTTCCTAAGCACCGTCGCCCTGGGGGAGAATGGACTCCCCGTGTGGCAATTGAGGGACCTCAGCCTGGGATGGACAGCTCTTGGGGGAGGAAAGCCCTCACTGAGGACCCCCGACAGCCCCCAGGGTGGGGTCTGGCCGACTCTCCTGCCTCCTGCCAGCCTGAGCTGACCTGCAGACATCACCCTGCGGTCGCCACCTCCCACGCCTAGGAAAGAGCTGCGGCTTCCACAACTCGGGGGCTGGAGCTGGACGCCCTTTCTTCACTCCTCAGAATGGGGGTTCCCAGGACTTTCTCACCAGAGCAGGAAGAGCCTCCGAGGTCCTGGGGTCTGCAATGGGCCACCAGGGTCAGAGTGGAGGCCGCAGACCACCCTCACCAAAGGGCCTGCACGCGTGTGGCTGTGCTCATGCGAATGTGCTGTGCTTCTGTGTGCCCGTGTGTTGTGCAAGCAGCCGCGTCACATCCTCGCGTGCGTGCGCATATGAACGTGTGCGCTGTGTGCAGTCCCATACTCGCAGCCTGTGTGCAGACGTGCGTGTGCTGTCTGGTGCCTTTGGGTGCCCATGCACACAGGTGTGCACACTCGTGGTGTGCAGGGTGTGCCAGGGTGCACTTGGGATGCTCTGGTGTAGACAGTCTGTGTGTGACGATGTGAGTGCAAGCCCCCAGGCACCGGGGGCACAGAGCCCCAGCCTCCCGCACAGGCAAACCCTCAGGGCTGGAGGGCAGACTCTCCTCCCGCACCTCCAGGTTGCCCCCCCCCCGCCCGCCCCCGCCGCCGCGCCTGAGCTCTGCACAAGGCATCGAGTCTGATCCCTCCACCTGGTGAAAAGCTCCCCGCCAGCCAGATGTTCTCCGGGTTCGGCTGTTGATATCGGCCATCCATTATTCAAGGGCAGGGATCCCTCTTTGCTTAAAAGAGCAGCGGCACAGGCTCACGGGCGGGGCTCCGGTTACCTGTTCCACAGGTGCCAATGCCTCCAGGCAGCGAGGACGGCCAGGGGGCAGGGCCGAGCCTCAGTCACGGGGCGCACCACAGGGGCATCATCTTAAGCAACCACCCAAGTCCTCAGCAGGCCTGGTAGGGGGCTTCCCAGGAGGCTCCTTGGCTGGACGCCCCTCCCGGGCTCCCCACGGGGAGGCTGTGCCCCTTCCACGCTCCTTCCCACTGCTTGGGTGACCGTGCTGGGCATCCTTAGTGTGTGCAGCCAGGCTGAGGATGTGTTGGGACTGGCCAGCCGTGAGGCCCTCAGGGATCAGCCTCCACCCCATTTCCTGCACGGGGCGGGGCTGAGCCAGCTGGTCACCCCCGGTCCACAGCAGGGCCAGGACAGAAAGCCTCACAGCTCTAACTTCCCGGGAGGCCATGAGGCGCAGGACACACTGTGGCAGCCAGCACTAGGCGTCCATGTGGACAGGCTTTGTGGCCCCATGGTGGTGCGGCCCCCACCAGTGCAGGCCCAGGACTAACCTGGTCTCCGAGTCTGACCTGGGGCCAGCGTCCCTCTCGGGTGTCCTGGAGCTGAGGGCACCGCCTGAGGACGGTGAGTGTCATCCTCGGGGCCAGAGCGGGGCCAAGGGTCACCTCCAGGTGAACGACACTGGGCCTCCACAAGCCCCTTGCTGGTCAGCCCCGGGGTGATGCCCTGGGTTCTGCCACAGATAAGGAAACTGAGGTCGGGGGCGATGTGGGAGGGGCACATGGTGGTGTGGAGACCCCATCTAGGCCACACAGCAGGGGAGGTGCCAAGCTACGCCTAGGCCCAGACGGGTCCACCCTCACCTGCCCTCAACCCCAAGTCCCTAATCGCTCCTTGCCCTTTCCGCTAAAATCAAGTGTGAGCCAAGGAGTCCCTCACGGCTGGACGAGGAGACCACCCAGGCCGCTCCCCACCCCAGACAAGAAGGAGTAAAAGGACTGCGTCCTGTAGAGCCAGTGTCCGGTGTCACGACACCCGATCAGGTCATGCGGGCCGTCAGTACCGAGTGCCGGGACCTCTCCGAGGTGCCTGAATTATGCACGAGGCCGGCCCTGGCTGGCAGATGGCAGCGCACTTGGTAACCAGAGCCCAGCAGGCAGGCACCTCCCTCCTTCTGCCCCTCACCCAGGGGCCAGGGAACGCACACAGGGAGTCCCTCCTGTCCCAGGAATTCCACTGCAAGGGACAAAGAGCCTGCATAATTGGGGTCCCAGGAGCAGCCTCCGAGCTGCGCTTCTCCCTCTGTGAGCTCCAGATGGTCCAGGAATCGAGGCTGCTCTGCTCTTCCCAGCACTGAGGCTGCGCCCTGCTCTGGGCAGGCACTGGCCAGTCCGTTGGAGCTCAGATGTTGGGGAAGGCGGGTGCCCTAAACGGAGGGGCTGGCTCAGCTGGGAAGCAGGGGGAGGGGTTTCAGGGACAGACGGATAGAGAGCAGAGCATTGGGCCTGCGCTGTAGCAGAGGGCCACGAGCCAGACAAGGCTTTAAGGGGCTGAGAAACTCTACTGGGCTGTTCTTGGCCAGTGCAGTCTGTCCCCAGGCCTCTGAGCCCCTGGCAGCACCATCCCTCCCACACTAAGGTCAGGGTGATCCCTCTTCCAGTCCCAGGGTATGCGGCACGTCCCCAGGGTGTGTGGCATGTCCCTGCAACGTGGAGAGGGTGTCCTTGGAGAATGCAGGTGGCCTTCACAGGATAGTTGGGGCAATGAGCATTCAGGGAGGGCAGCAGTGAAGCTTGCTGGACCCCTGGGATGCAGCAGGAGAGGCAGAGACTGAGGACCTCTGGGGTTCCCCCAGCACCAACCCCACAAGATCATCTCTCAGGTCCCCAGGGCTCCGCACATCTCTGGGGCCCGAGGGCAAAGTTCTGGGCCTCCAGCTATGCGCAGGCTTATCTGTGGTCACTCTCCACCAGCCTGGGCAGCCCTGTCCTCCTTCCCTCCCACCCCAAGGACCAACCCCTCACTCCAGCCCCAGGCTGGGGATGCCAGAGCCCCCTCCACAGCCTCGGGGGCCCTGGGCGGGGCAGGCCCGGCGCGTGTCAGTCCAAACAATGATTTATCTCCCAATTGAGTATATTACACCCAGAACTTGCCAGTTGCGTCCTGCCAACCTGTGCAGGGGATCTGGCTAATTAAATACATTATGCAGTGTCGCCTTGATTGTTGAGAATGAATCAGTTTAATGACCATGAGAATCGCGCATCATAATTAACACTACAGCTTTAAATCAAAGACCAAGGGAGCGCAGGGGGGCTTCTGGAAACGGAGGACCCAGGACCCCCCAGGAACAGCCACCACATCCATCTACCCCCACAGTGAAAAGTGCGCTGGAGCATCCTGCCCCCCAGAGACCACAGGCCTACCACACCCCATACAATAGGGACCAGGCCAGAAGCAAGCCTGAGGGATGCGGGAGCCAGGAGCCGCGAGGCTTGCAGGTGGGATTCTGCAGCAGATCGGGGTTCAGACAGCGCTGAGCCTGTTCCCTGCGGCCAATTCTGCTGTCACAAAGCCCTGGCCTCCCTGGCTACCTGGGCGGCTGACCTCTTGGGAGCTGAACTTCTGGGCCAGAGTAAATGGAGGAGGAACGTGAGAGAGGCGTCCGTTGGAGGCCGCACGTTGATCCAGGTGGCTACCAGGGATGAGGCAGCCTTCGGGTTGCTTCCTGGTGGATGAAGATCAGCAGGAGCCAAGGCCTTGGGGCAGGAGGCCAGCCAGGGCTGCTCACGCTGAGGCTGGTGTGGTTCTGAGAGCCGGGTTCCCAGAACTGTGGAGCTGCTGAGGCCTCTGTGGCCCTGCCTCTGTGCCCACCTGCGCCATACACCTCAGCGCCCCACTCTGCCACTCAGCACGGGGGCGGGTCCTGGGGCTTGTGGCTGTGGTCCCTGCGGTGGGGCTGAGCCCGATCTATCCCGTCACCCAGGGTGGCCTGAGTGTGGGGGGCATGCAAGGGCAGCTTGGGAAAGGTGAGCTTTGTCCTTGGGGGTCCTCGGTGCCTCCATCTCCAGCCACCCCTGTCCCAGGAGTGTGCCAGCATTCTGATGCCACTCCCGCCCCAGGAAGGATGCTCTGCTCTTGGGAAGCAGTGTCCTCCTGGCTCGGGCACCATCCTAGTGCCCCCAGGCGTGGCCAGGCCGTCCAGCCCACCTGCAGCCCCAGGGATGGGGCCTGGGGAGGTTCGGGCCTCAGGTCCTCTGAGCCTGAAAGCCCAGCATCCCAGGCCCTCCTCAGGGGTCCTCAAGGCCCCCTCCTCCCCCAGAGGCCCCAGCCTCACCAGCACCAGCGAACTCTGGGGGCCTCTGTCCCTCTGTCCTGGAGCTGGGGGCGGGGCAGGGCAGGTGGTGGGGGGGGTGAAGGAACAAAGGCTTGAGGAATCCAGGGCCTGAGATGGTCAGGGTGTTCAGGGGCAGCCCCCAGAACCACCCCATCCCACCCAGCTCTGCCAGGGGTCGTGGGGCCTGAGTTCCCACTGTGGTCAGCCAGTCTGATCCAGGGGGCCACACGTCCCACTGGGGGAGCCCTGACTTTATGGCTGAGTGACAGCCAGGGGGGGCAGAGGGGACGCATGGGACAGAGCTAGAACTGTCACAAGGACCCAGCTGGGGTCCTGAGGCAGGCGCCCCACCTCCTGGCCGGCAGCAGCCATACCTGCAACCTCCAGAAGTGCTCAAGGTCAGGGCCGGCCCCAGCGGGAGGGGTCAGGGGCCAGAGCTGCATCTGTGTGGAGAATGCCCAAGCAGCTGAAGGGCACGGCCCTCGGGGAGGCCGGCAGCCCCGCAACTGCCTGATTCCGTTTTAATTTTACTTCCTGATGAAAACAGCAAGATCAATCCCGCTGGCCATTTAGTGAGGTGTGCCATTTGCATACTTAAAAGATGCTGTGAGGGGAGGGGCGCCCGGCTTCTGGTGATTGAAGCGGAGGCTCCCTGGCTGGAGGGAATTTAATTTCCAGGTGCACACGCACGGCTGAGATTGCAGCGGCTCCGGCTCCCGCAGGCAGGGGAAGTCCCTGGAAAGGGCCTGGGGAGGGGCCACCTGCATTTGCTCCTCTCCGCATCTGCCCAGCTGCGAGCTTTAGCTGAAGTGATTACGGATTCTTAAACACTGGCAAGGTGCAGAAAGGAGAATTGGTCCCCGTGAAGGTGACAGGTGGATTGTCCCCACAATTCCCCAAGATCCTGGGGTGCGGCCCCCCCGAACGGCCTGGCACTCCCTCCCCAAGGCACTCTGTCCCTGGCAGATGGGAAGGGCCTGCCCCCTGGTGAGTCCCTAGTTCTGTCCCCAATGCAGTAAAGCCACACCAGGTGTTGCTGCCCGGGATCAGCTGTTTGGGAGAAGGGTTGTTATGCCCAGAGTTCGAGTTCCCCAAAGACTACCAGGGAGTCCGAAGTCGCAGGCAAGAACAAAGAGCCTTCATTAAAGCTCAAGCTCGAGGTGCCGCACTTCACCGACGCAGCGGGTCAGTGTCGACCCCGACTCGCTGCTGGTGAGGGTTTTTATTGAGGGTTACAGGTAGGAGTAAGGGAAGGTGCAGGATTGGTCAGTCCTGTGAACTAAGATGGGATGGTGACTGAAGGTCGACTCAGGCATGTTATCTGTCTTATCAGGGGGTCTGGGAGTTCTCAGTGATGACTGCCCGCCATCTGCAGCCCTTTGATCTATGCCTGTATCTCCTGGAATGTAGCTCTGTGGTTTTTTTAAGACTCAAAGTGACTCTGAGGTCAAACTTCAGAGAAGGTATGGTGTTTGGTCAGCCTGAGTATCTAGGGTCTGGGCAGCTGCCCCGTGGCTGAGGCCCTGCTGCCCTGGGCCTGTGCATGATGTCCCTCCCAGACACCTCAGAGTGGGGGTCACTGACTTAGGGTCCAAACCATGGAAGCCCTAAGAGGAGGAGAGCATGGGGCCTGAAGCTTCCCTGGGGACACCTGGACTCACCCTCTGACCACCCTGGGTGACCCTTTGTCCCCTGCAAAGACACCTGTCCTCCTCCCAGCCCTCTGCAGAGGATGGGAACCTGCCCAGGACCTCCCTCCCCCAGGATCAGGGCTCCACGTGCAACTGGGTCTGGGCTCAGGCACCTGGGCTGACAGGGAATGAATGCCCAGAGGCCAGGTGGTGGGAGGCCAGAGAGGCTGGGGAAGGTATGGAGGTTATGCAGTTGGAGAGGGGCCGGGGGGGCTAATGAGCCCCTGGCGTCCGCAAGGTGGGTTACAGAGGTGGACCCTAGGCGTGAGCCCCCACTGAGCTCAGCCGGCAACCTGACAAAATAACGTCCTTCCTTCAAAGGGGCAGCACAGTTGCACGCCCCCAGCCCTGCCACCCTCCAGGGCTGGGCAAGAGGTACCCTGCCCATCACACCCCCCCAGCGCCCACATCAGGATCTGAAGTGCAGAGGCTCTGAAGGAGTCCCGGGACCAGGCCACTGCTGTCCCCCTCGCAGGGCCCACCTCGCACCCTGGGAGGGGCCACACAGCTCAGAGAGCCTTCAAACTAGCCCAGCTCCCCAAGCTTCACTTTTCAGAAGGGGGACTGAGGCTCAGCGCCAGGAGCAAGTGTGCCAGACTTCACAGAGCTGGTGGGTGGCCCCTCGGTCCCAGGGCACAGTCAGGCCAGGCCAGGGCAGCCGCGAGCGCCGTCCAGCATCCCACCTCCCACGCCAGAGCCACGTAACTGCCCAGAGACGCTGCTGAAGTGGGGCCGCCCAGGGCACCGCTGGGCTCTGACGCTTGCCAGCCTCAGGACCTGGACTGGTCACTGAACCTACCTCCTGCAGTTTGTCCATCTGCGAAATGGGCACGCCAGCAGCCCCCTCCTGGGAGATGTGGACGTGAAATGAGCGATTCTGTGTTAAACACTGGGGGCGCAGCCTGGCCCACGGCAGCCCTGTCTGTGACGATTCGCCTGTGTTCCCCTTGGTGTGACTGCAGGAGCACCTCCCCTGGGGCCACAGTGGTATCTACACCAGAATTAGTTTAGGAAGCTGGGTTAGGGGTTTCCACAAAATGCAGAAGCCAGGGGAGAAGAAGGAAGCCAGGAGGCGGGACCCTCCCACCTGCCCTCCCCCCACGCCATGGAAACCCTCAATGTGGGGCTGGGCTGGGGCCGGGACCACACCAGCCCCCCTTGGGTCCTGGCAGGCAACACCTTCTTCAGTGGCAGTGGAGGCCCAGAGGGAAGACGGGACATCCATGGCTCTGGGAAGGGGGCTCCATTCTGATGCCCTGCGCACTGGCACTGTTGTCTGTGACCGCAAGAGCTTCTGGAAAGATCTGCCAGGCAAATGGTGAGGCCGCCCCTGCAGGGAACATCTTGCCACTGGTCAAAGTGATGTGCAGGACATTTTCAATGATTTAGGGAAGGCATGGGCCGTGGGCCGCCACAGGGGCCACGGAAGGCAGGATTTGCTTCTTTATACTTTCCTGTACTTCCTGTGTGTCGGGCTCTGACGATCAGGGACCGCGTGGAAAGGTTTAGGAGCAGTGGCAGCTCCTAAACTGCTCAATTAAACATCCAGTGGCAGTGACCCAGAAAAGCCACTGCCGGATCTAACGGAGGACCCCGCAAACAGGTGCGCCCAGAAGGGCGCACACCAGTGCCCACAGCAGCACCGTTTCCCAGCAGAGTGCCCATCGGCCGATGAATTGGCAAAGTCAGTGGATAAAAAACACGCTCTGTCCCCACATGCACCGCAACACGGCCAAGGCGAGGAACGAGGCTCCCACTCCTGCTGTGTCACGGGGACGGGAAGGAAGTCCGGCCGACCTCAACTCCTAGGGAGTAACTCCCGGCCACGGGGCCCAGAGCCGCCACTTTTGGGCAGAGAGCAGCGTGGTGGAGTGCAGGGATGGGGTGGTGCCGGAGGGCTGGCAAAGGGCATAGGGTTGCTTCCTGACGTGCTGAAAACGGTCCTTCATTTACTTGTTTATTTATTTTGGTTTCTGAGACGGAGACTTGCTACATAACCCAGATTGTCCTTAAACTCAAGATCATCTGGCCTCCACCGCCTGAGGGCTGGGGCGGCAGACACATGCCACCATACCCAGCCACAAAAACTTTTTTGTTTGTTTGTTTGTTTTTTGGTACTGGGGGTTGAACCCAGGGCCTCGGGCTTGCATGCTCTGCAAGTGCTGGACCACTGAGCTGCACCCTCAGCCCATTTTTTTACTTTTTGAGACAGGGTCTCGCTAAATTACACAGACTGCCTCTGGTCTCCAACTTGCAATCCTCCCGCCTCTGCCTCCCGAGCCGCTGGGATGACAGGCGTGCGCCATCATGCCTGGCTTTCACAAAAACGTTTTGATGGCGACTGTGGTGATGGTAGCACGGCTCTGAGGACATTCAGCCCCGGTTCCTTGGCACACTTGGAACTGTGGGCTCTCGCTTTGTGTGGTGCTGGGGCTGGAAGCCAGGCCTGGCACGTGCCAGGCAGGTGCTCCACCCTCTGCTGCGTCCCAGGCCTGATCTGTGCACCTGGAATGAGTGACCCACACATTCCAATGACACCGCACTACACCTGCACTGTTCTTTGGGTTTTTTTTGTTTTTTGTTTTTTGTTTTTTCAGTACTGGGGGTTGAACCTAGGGAGGGCCTTGCATTTGCATACTTTAAAAGTGCTGGACCACTGAGCCACACCCTCAGCCCCCCCCCCTTTTAACTTTTTTTTGAGACAGGGTCTCGCCAAATTACACAGACTGCCTCTGGTCTCGAACTTGCGATCCTCCTGCCTCTGCTTCCCAAGTTGCTGGGATGACAGGCGTGCGCCACCACGCCGGCTCCTGCACTTTCCTTTTAAGCAGCAGCCCAGGGCAGCAGAGGATGAACCCCCCTTCCGTCCTCCATGCGGGGCAGATGGTGCAGCTCCAGGACACAGCACCTCGTCCCTGAGCCTCTGCACCACAGAGTCCCCGGGAGCTCATGGGGCGTCACCAGAGCCGGTGACGCAGAAATGCCAGATTAAATGCTCTGAAGGGACCTCCTCGGGTCGAGGTCAATAAATCTCAGCCGCTGTGGCCTCTCTCCCGCCCTGTGCAGCAATCTGTCCGGCTGCCTCTCACCAGCCCAGTTGCTCCCCATTACCTCCGGGGTAAAGCCACAAATCACTGTGACAGACCAATCAACAGGCCGGGAGTTTTATACACGCTGCCTCTTGAAGGATGATTCACCCTCAGCCACACATCAGAATAAATCTCTTCAAGAACTTTCCCCTGCACCCACCTCCCTGGGCCCCCAGGGCAGGTGGCCTCGCCCATCCCGCTGGCTGGGCCCCATTGCTCCCCGCCTGCTGGCTGGCCAAGTGTCTCTGCCTTTGTCTTTTCAGGACACCTCCCCCTCAGGTCCCTACCTGAGGGCCCGCCACGGGATGCAGGACAGGTTGTTGGGTCCCTGTGACAGCGAAATTCCTTCCCAGCCCCTGCTGGGCCCGCAGGTGCCCTGAGGGTGTCAGATCCTCCCAGCAGGCCTGGGCCACCTCATTTCAGCAGGAAGAAAGCAAGCTTTATAAAATAATTCATAGGAAACTTAAAACACTCAGACACCAAGAAATTGCAAATGGGGAAATATGATGGATTGTGGGTTGAAAGAAGGCGACTTCTACAGGCAGAATTGATCCCTTGGAAAATGTTTTTGTCTGCTATGAAAAATGGGTAATATCTCGCTGGGGCTCGAGAGCTATAATCCCGAAAATAATTTGCTTTTGATTTCCACTTGGCCTCAGCCACTCTTCCTGCTCTCTCCCCGTGTGGGAGCCCCGGCCGCTCTGCATGGGAGGGGGATGTCCCCCAGGTACCCCCAGCACCCCCCCTCCGTGTTCCCTGGCTGAGGACTTGCCATGCTCTCTGCCCAGCTACTTGGAGAGGGTCTTTTCTCATGGACAGAGCTGCCGTGGGGTGGGATCCCGGCTCAGCCGCCTCCCAAGGCCCCTGGGGCCCTCAGAATGTCCCCATTAACCTGCGTGCTCACCATAGCTTTTCATAAAGCACCTGAGCAAAAATCCGATCCCCTGGCTGAGCTCGCAGGAAGGACCAGTCTTCCCCCACCAGGGACTCGAGAGAGAACTTTTCCACCAGCGACCATCGCGGTACGATGGAACCACAGAGGGCCCGCAGGAGGGGAAACCGAGGCTGGGCCAGGGTGTCCAGAAACAGAAGTGCAGCCAGGGGCTAACGGGGTGAAGGTTCGGACGCAGTCCAGGGCTCAGGCTGGTGTGCGCACCGCAAGGCGCACGGCTGTGAGCCGCGGCCACCAGAGCTGCTGCCAAACGCCAGCCAGTTAGGAGTTTGCGCGGCCACAGGCCTGCTCCTTCCGGGTGCAGAGCTGGGGCTCCTGGGCAGGGATGGGAGGCAGCGGCCCGGTGAAGAACACTTTCCACCACAAAGAGACGTCCCTTCAAACAGCGAGCCCATCTCTATCCCTGTCTTCTAGCAGGGACCCGGACGCCCTTCTCAGTGCTGGGCAGGCTTCAGTGTTGTGTGGCTCTGCCAAGAGGTGCCCCAGGCCACGGGTCAGAGCCAACCCCACGTTCAAAGCAGGGTCCTGGGGAGCCTTTGTTTCAGCTGCAGGACCAGGTTTTCCAGGAAAGGAGCCTCGTGTAACAGGCCTGGGGCCCAGGATCCTGGGGGGGCAGCTGGTCATCACTCCGCGGTCTAGGTGGCTTCCCCACCCACGCCTGCTTCCTGAGGGTCACTGCCTCTCTCCCTGGGGCTCTAGGGGGATGCTGAACCTGACCAGCCACAGGCAAGATGTCTCCTGGAGGCAGAGAAGGCCAGAGGAGCTGGGTGGCCCCCTGGGATCTGGCAGGGGCCAGCCCTCCTGCCCTGAGTGGCAGCCCTGTCTTTGCAATATTGACACAGAGACCCCGCTTGGGGTCAGTCAGCCCAGGAAAGGCCTGCACCTGCCAGCCATGGTGCACACAGCCTGTGAGGGACTCGTGCCCAGCAGGGCTGCCCACATTTCCTGAGCTGTATTCCTGCCCTGCCTGTCAGCTCTGGGGCCTCAGCAAACCGGCCTCCTGTGGTCTGTGTTGTCCCCATGCAAGTCAACCACTCACATGTGCTGGAGCCTTCTGGAAAGAGGTGACCGGCCCTTCCAGAGTTCACTGGGCACAAGCAAATTGGCCCCCTCAGGCTTGGGAGGGGCTTGGCATTGGATTTGCAAACTGACTGACGGAGGAGCGGCTAGAGGTTTCCTCAGACCTCATCCCCAGACTTGCCTCGTGCCTGTTGTGTAGTCACCCCTCCCCCACCCCATGGGCCTCCACGGCAGGTCCCGACCCAGCCACCAGACTGGACATTTGTGCACATGCCTGAGTGTGTGGTTGTTGTTGTTGTTGTTAGGTGCCGTCGAGTCGGCATCTGACTCATAGCGACCCTACGTACAACAGGTGAAACACTATTGTCAGTGCTTCTCTGCTGTTCATAGGTTTTCAATGGCAGATTGATTTTTGGGGGGGTTGCCAGGTCCTTCTCCCAAGCCTACAGTATCTGGTGTTCCCTGGTGGTCTCCCATCCAAGTACTAACCAGGCCCAAGTACTAACCATCCAAGTACTAACCCTGCTTAGCTTCCGAGATCTGACGGGATTGGATGCCACAGGACTACAGCTGCAGGCTGAGTGTGTGGTTGGGTGCTTTCAAATGCCCTCTCTCCCATTTTCCCAGCTGGGACTAGGCGGGCCTGCCGGCTCTCCTGGAAAACTGTGACTCCCAAGGGCTCCTGAGCTCAAGGCTTGCCGGCTGTGTGGTGACATTTCCATCCCTCCATGTTTTTCACAGGGACATTCGTGCGCACAGAAGGGTGGGGACGTGGCGTCGCATCAAGACTTAATTCTCTCACCTTCCGGTCGATGGACGGGGCCAGCCCGTGAGCGGTGGTGAAGCTGGCCTCACGCGAGCGCTCAGGCCTATTTGTCAAATGGCTGATGAATCCCACGGTGCCACCCGCAGAGCTAGATCACTTCATCTGCCCCCTGGCGTGCTCCACAGCGATGCTGAGCGCTGGGAGAGCTCCCGGGGAGACGGATCTGGGGCTGAGCTGAGGCCGTTGATCATAGTTGTTTTCAGACAGTTTTGAAGGTGGAAGGTGGGGTGCAGGAAGGAAACCATTGTGGGGAGGTAGGGAGGCTGCCCAGCCTGGCTCAGGCCACCCCATGGAGCAGGAGCCCAGATCACCCAAAGTCCCCCTGGCCTCCCGAGGCCCTCCTGTACCCTGAGGCCCTGTCCCTCCTCCAGATGCAGGAGGAAGCAGTTCAGGGTCCCCTGCAGGCCTCACTGGGCAGGGCTGTGGGCCTCAGGGAGCCTGGTCAGCTGGTGCACCCAAGAATGTCAAACCCACTTCATGGAGACACCCAGTTTCCCCTCCCTGCTGCCCCCAACCCCTAGTAGAAGACTCAACTTGTCACCCCAGGGAAGCCTTGGAAGGTGGACCGCAGGGCACCCGTACTTGACACAATCTGCCTGGTTACTCTGCAACCCCCACCCCCACAGGATCAGGAACCCCACCCTGGAAGGCCCTGGTCACTGACATTCCAGTGGGTCCCCCAGGAGCTGATGCTGAGTTAGCAGTCCTGCTCAGGAGCTCACGTGCAGGGGCACCCACAGACGGGGTGACCCAAGCCCAGGCTCGGGTGGCCAAGCCATGGGACGGGTGGGGTGGCCATTCGTTCCCAGGACGAGGTGCTGAAAAGCAGGTCAGGGAATGCACTAGTGTCAGCAGAGAGCACAGGGGTCAGTGTGGCCAGGTGGAGGCTGCCCTGGAGAGGCAGGGGAGGCCAGGAGACCAAGGGAGGCAGACGCCAGAGTGGGCCTGAGCCCCAGAGACTGCCACCCAGAGCAGCTTCCTGCAGGGGCTGTGGAGAGAGGGGCGTCCTGTCCCCGCGCAGAGGCCTGAGCCTGCTCCTCCTGGCCATCACCTGGAAGGAGGGTGGCGGGCTGTCAGCCCTCGCGACCCGCACTGATTGTATTAGACAGACCGTTATCGACCCGGCTCCCGTTTATCCCTGGTGCCTCATTTCAATAAACAGCAGTTTGGAAGAATTAGCAAGGGACCGCGCTCTCTCCCCGCCCCCTTCTTCCTCTCCCTCCTCTTTCTTTGGATTTGTCAGGAGCGGAAGATTTATGAGGATTCCAGTAAGATTCTAATTTGTTCCTGAGGCGCAGGATCGTGCGCCCGGGGTGCAGCGAAGGATCGCCGTTTGTTTGTGCGCCCTTCCCGCCCACCCGGCAGCCCCGAGGTCCTGGGCAGGGTCTGCACTGCTCACCAGCAACTGTGGTTGCCCCAGAGACTTGGTGGGGTAACGAGAGGCGCCACTGCAGCTCTGGCGTGGGGTCGACCTTGGAAGAAACCACATGAGGCAGTCCAGAAGGGAGGGAGCTCTCATGCTGGTCAAGGACCGGGCTTCATCTGCAAAGGGGTGAAATGTGCGGTGTGTGTGCAGAGCATGTCTGTGTGTGTGTGTGTGTGTGTGTGTGTGTGTGTGTGTGCGCGCGCGCGCTCTGTTGTGATCACATTGTATCACATGGTTAACTTTACTTCCTGTTTTGTACCCAACCCAATGTAAATTTTCCCAACTTATACAGTACTCTTTTATAAAAATATTTTTTCAATGGCTGAAAAACCTTAATGGACAATCCTCAGCACTGCAAAAAACGACAATAAACCCCCAGAGAGCCTGCTGTGGCAAGAATCCCCAAGGCACTCTGTCCTTCAGGCATCCGGGCGGAGGCGTTTCTCTGCCGTGTGGACAGTGCGCTAGCCTTGGCAGCAGCTTCCACCCGTGACTCCCTGTATTTGCCCAGTGCCACGTGCCCCTCGGGCTGCGATTTAGCTCAGTTGGTAGAGCGCTGCGCTGCAGTCTCTGAGGTCCCGAATTCAAATCCCAGCACCACAAAAATGGGAGAAGGGCCTGGCAACCCACTCCCAAGGCAATCCCAAAACAGCCATTGAAAACCCTGTGAGGGTCGCTATGAGTCAGATACCAACTGGACGGAACCTAACAACAACACACACCCCTCATGGCCCTCATGTCCACTCAGAGGCCCAACAGCCCTTCCTGGGAGCAGCCCTCTTCCCCGAGTCCCCAGCCCTTCCTCCTCCTCTTCCTCCCGCTCTGGATGGTGGATCCAGGCAAGACTAGGCTGGCTTTGTTACTTGTTGGGTCTCCAGGCTCAAGAGCTCTATGTGCCTGGTGCACAGTGTCTGCTCAATCTTTTTTTTTTTTTTAATGGTGCTGGGGATTAAATTTAGGGTCTTTCCCATGTTGGACAAACCCTCTACCACTGAGCCACACTCCCAGCCTAGCTCAAAGATTTTAAAAATGGATTCTGATAATTATTGTCTCAAAGATAAACCAAAAACCAAAAAACGAACCAGTTTTAAGCTGGGCACAGTGGCACATGCCTGTAATCCCAGAGACTCGGGAGGTTGAGACAAGAGGATCTTGAGTTCAAGGCCAGAGGTAGCCTATGCAGCTTAGCGAGACCCTGTCTCAAAATAAAAAAATAAAAAAGGGACTTGGAGTGCAGCTCAGTAGTAGAGCCCTTGCCTAGCATGTGTGAAGCCCTGAACTCCACCCTTCAGTGCGAAAGAAAGAAAGAAAGAAAGAAAGAAAGAAAGGTGGAGGGGAGGGAGGAAGGAAGAAGAAAAATGAAAAGAAGAAAGAAAAACTGAAAGAAAAAAAAATTTTATTGAAATACAATTTGCATGCAATATAGTTCCTCTGTTATTTGTCGATTTATTTATTTATTTTAGTTTTTTGAGCCGAGGTCTCGCTTGTGCAGCTCAGCCTAGCCTTGGACTTACATCGATCCCCCAGCCTCAGCCCCCTGATGCTGGGATCACAGACAGGCCCCCACTATACGTGATTATTTATTTACTTGTTGAGATGGGGTACCACCATGCTGCGCAGGCTGGCCTCAACCTCCTGGGCTCACGCGACCCTCTTGCCTCAGCCTCCCAAGTGCTGGGACCACAAGGACACGCCACTGTGCCCTGCCACAATTCCACCACTGAAATTGCATAATCCTATGAGTTTTTATTATTAATTTTTAAACATTATGTAAAACATGTATAACATAAAATTTGCCATTTTAACCATTTTTAGGTGTAACTAGTGCATTCACCTTGCTACGAGTCGTCATCACGATATTTCCAGAACATTTCTACTACCCAGACTGAATTGGCCCCCACCACATCCAGCCCCCATTTTCCTTCCCTGGAATCTGACAGCTCCCGCTCTACTTCAGGGCCCGGTGTAGGTCCAGCCTGTGAGTGGAACTCTGCAGGTCTCTCCCTTCTGTGACTGGCCTATGTCTCTGAGCAGAGCAGCCTCAAGCTCCATCTGTGTTGGAGCAGGTGTGGGAATTTCCCTCCTTTTCTGTCTAAAGAACAGAACCATTGCCTTCCAGCCAGGTATTCCCAGGTGCCATGATTATTGACACCATGGGGTATTTGCTTTTTGTTTCTCTCTGCTGTTCTTTGTCCCCTTTTCCTTTTTTTTCCACTTTCTTTTGGATTAATCAAATATTTTTATGATTTCATTTTATCTCCTTTGTTGGTTTATTTGCAGCAACCCTTTGGTTGTTTTAGAGGTTAGCATTTTGAACTTAACCACAGCGTTTCTTTTTTTTAAATACACACAGGCAATTCTTTTAGACCTTTATTAACGTTGACTTTTTTGAAAAGTTCAAGTTGTAAATTTCATGGCAAACTAAAAATTAAGTTCTTAAACATCTCAGCTTAATCAGATGAGAAACAATTTAAAAACCTTTAGAAGTGTAGTGAGAAAAACCAGGTTTTTCAAAAATGGTTTGTCTTTACCAAAAAGAAACCTCTTTACACAAAAATAATAAAACCCCGTGCTGCACAGATAGTGCAGATAGTTCTAGAGCAAAAGCGAGCCGTCAAGGTCTTCCGCGGCAGGCTCTGGTTCGCGTCTTGTTGCTGGATTTCACCTTCACTTCTTGTTGGGTGACTACACCGCCGATGGCGGAGACGGGAGCTGCCATTCCCTCCCCCAGCCGGCCTCAGCCTTGGGGGTGGACAGATCTCCATTGGCAGACCCGCTGCTCTTGGCTCTTTGCCACCTTCAGGTTTACAGTTTTCTGAGGGTCTGTGATTGAAGTTGCAATGGTGCTGATGTTGATAAGGCTGCCGACCGTGGCCTCATCTCCTGGGTTTTCCTTGTCTTCTCTGTCGCTGTCCTCCCCACTGTCCATGCTGAGGGGGCCCTGCATAATCGCAGTCTCTGCCTTGCTCTCCTACCCCAGAGGTCAGCGCCCTCTCCCACATCTCCCTGCAGGGAGGGCTGGGTTCTGTGCTGAGGCCTCTCTGGGGTCTGTACTCTACTCCACCACTGAGGGGACTCCCCGTGGTCTATCCTGAAATGCCACAGTACTGTTGCCCACGCGGCGTGAGAGGCTTAGGGCGGTGCACTTCCATTTTTGTTGTGTTGCTTTCCTACCCATGCGTATTACAAACCTCACAACACAATTGTTTCCCTTTAGCAGTCCTTTTCTTTCTTTTCTTTTTCTTTTTTTTGCAGTGCTGGGGATGGAGCCCAGGGCCTTGCACACGCTAGGCAACTGCTCCACCACTGAGCCACATCCCAGCCCGATTATGTTTAAAGCTTTTCCTAATGATGTTGTTGTTGTTGTTGTTAGGTGCCGTCAAGTTGTGTCCGACTCATAGCGACCCTTATAGGGTTTTCAATGGCGGATTGTTTTGGGATTGCCTTGGGAGTGGATTGCCACGTCCTTCTCCCATTCTTGCGGTGCTGGGAATCGAACTCAGGACCTCAGAGACTGCAGAGCGGCGTTCTACCAACTGAGCTAAATCCCAGCCCTTTTCCTAATGATAAAAGGTCCCTATTTTACATTTGCCTGCAGCTGTAGCCTTGTGGCATCCGATCCCATCAGATCTCAGAAGCTAAGCAGGGTCGGGCCTGGTTAGTACCTGGATGGGAGACCACCTGGGAACACCAGAAGCTGTAGGCTTGGGAGAAGGACCTGGCAACCCCCTCCCAAAAAATCAATCTGCCATTGAAAACCCTACGAACAGCAGAGAAGCACTGACAATGGTGTTTCCCCCGTTGTACAGAGGGTCCCTATGAGTTGGATACCGACTTGACGACACCTAACAACAACAACAAATTTTACATTTACCACATGGTTACCCTTTCCAGGGTCCTTTATCTCTTGTTAGTCCACCTTCCCATCTCGTATAACTTTCTTTTTACCTGAGAGATCTTTTAACATTTCTTATATTTGCTGCTGATGAATTCCTTTGGCTTCCGTACGTCTGAAAGTTTTCCATGGCTCCTTCATTACTGAAAGACAGTTTGCCAGCTGTAGAATTCTCTGTTGACTGTTTTGTTTTTATTTCAGCCTCTGAAAGATGTTGCCTGGCTGTCTCTGGCTCGTGTGGCTCCTGACATGAAGTTTTCCACCCTTATTATCTCTCTGTTTATAATGAGTCTTTGCTCTGACTGCTTTCATTTATTTTTATTATCTTTATTTTTTTGTAGTTTTGCGGATGGAACCCGAGGCCTAGCACGTGTTAGGCAAATGCCCTACCCCTGAGCCACACGCCAGCCCTCGGTGACTGCTTTTAAAGTGTTCTCTTTACGATAAGCATCGCATGTTTTCTCTCATTTGTGGATGTTAGATTTCAAGATATACCCATTATTCATGGAAGCAGACCAGATTTAAGTAGGGAAAGATAATAAAGAAAAGGAGGAGGAGGCAAGAAGGAAGGGTAATGGGAGAAAAAATATATATCACGTACGTTGCCCTTGTGGTAAAAGCAGATTGTACAGATAGAGATAAATACATTCACAAAAAGACAAGCGAGTAGAAAGGAGACCATCGGTGGGGAGGCGGGCTGGGGGCAGAGTGTCCTGAGAGGGTGAGGGGAAGTGAGCCCGGGCAACGTGCAGTGAAATGCAACGGAGATGTCATGATGGGACCCGTTAAGTTGTACATTAAACATTACTAATAAAAAGTTTGCCTGCAGCGGTAGCCCTGTGGCATGCGATCCCATCAGATCTTGGAAGCTAAGCAGGGTTGGGCCTGGTTAGTACCTGGATGGGAGACCGCCTGGGAACACCAGAAGCTGTAGGCTTGGGAGAAGGACCTGGCAACCCCCTCCCAAAAATCAATCTGCCATTGAAAACCCTATGAACAGCAGAAAAGCACTGACAATAGTGTTTCCCCTGTTGTACAGAGGGTCGCTATGAGTCGGATACCGACTCGACGGCACCTAAC
>VMDO01000312.1:0-74641 GCA_007922755.1 Pedetes capensis | reverse complement strand
TAAAAAGTTTAAAAAATACCTTCTTTATCCCCGGGTGCTTCTCTGTCATTTTCTTCCCATTTCCCCTCTTCCGGTTTGCTGAGCTTCTTGGACTTGGGGGTTCGCAGGTCTCACCAACAGTGGAAAGTCTGCCCGCTCCTCTCCTTCAGGGACCCCCATCTCTCGGTTTCAGCCGCTTCTTACAGCTGTTTCCACTGCTGCTTTGAGTTCCCTCCTCTCTTCTGCGAATTCCACCCCCTGACGTCTCACCTCCGGAAGTTCAGCGTTGTCTTTCTGCGTCTCCTGTGTCTCTCCTTAACCTGCTCCCTCGTGGCTGGATCGAGACTGCGCGAGTCTTTAGCACCCTTGCCTGCTTTGCGCATCTGGGTCAATTCGGAGCCACTTTATTCAATGACTTTTCTCCTTTTCATGGGTTGGTGCTTGCCCTGTCGTTGGCAATGGCTGGTAACTTTTTCTTTTAGTACTAGGGGGATTGAGGCCTGCAGTCATAGCCCTGTGACATCGGATCCCGTCAGATCTTGGAAGCTAAGCAGGGTCAGGCCTGGTTAGTACTCGGATGGGAGACCACCTGGGAACACCAAGTGCTGTAGGCTTGGGAGACGGATGCAGCAACCCACTCCCAAAAATCAATCTGCCATTGAAAACCCTATGAACAGCAGAGAAGCACTGACAATAGTATTTCACCTATTGTACATAGGGTCGCTATGAGTCGGATACCGACTCAAGGGCACCTAACAATAACAACAAGGGGGACTGAACCCAGGGCCTCAACATGCTAAGCAAGCACTCTACCACCAAGCCACACCCTAGCCCCTTTTTATTTTTGATTTTGAGACAGAATCTTGCTCAGTTCCACAGGCTACCTCTGGCCTCCATCTTGCGATCCTCCTGCCTCAGCCTCCTGAGTTGCTGGGATCACAGGTGTGCCTCACCGCGCCTGGCTGGCTAGTGATTTTTGATTGGATGCCAGACGGTGTGATTTTGATCCTGGTGGCTGCTGGGTGCTTTCATCGCCTGGGAGGATGCCGGAGCTTTGTTCTGAGATGCGGTCAAGCCACTGGGAAGCCTGTGACCCTTCGGGCCTGACTCCGAGCTGCGCTGCTCTGCCAGGCCCCAGCCCCTCCAGCTCAGGGACCCTGTGCTGAGGCAGTGCCCTTCTGGGGGCCTTCTCACTCTGCCCACTGTGGCCACTCCCATCCCAGGGGTCCCTCCCCACCTTGGGGGCTTTCCTCAGTGCTTAGATGCAGCCACGAGGGTCCCCTCTGCGGGTGTCTGGACTCCCTCTCTGCAGCCCTCTCCTGTCCATCTGCCCTCCACCCTCCAGCCTCTGTCCTAGCCCCTCCCACTTATCTATTTCATCTCCTCAACTCTGGGGGACTAGCGGCCCCTTTTCAGGTCTCCCCCTCCCACAGCTTGGGGCAATTGAGGCCTCACCTCCCTTGCTTCCAGGACCCACTGTCCTTGCTGCCTGACTTCAGCATCGGAAAACCACGGCTCCCTCCGTCTTGTCCATTGTGTTTCGCCTTTTGGAATGAGAGCAACACCAGCCCCCGCCACTGCACTCCTCCGTGGCCAGAGCCACGGTTCTCCCAGGGTTTAGTAACCACTTCCTGGGGACGGTGAATGAAGGTGAGCGATGCCTCTAGGATGCCTCTGGGCAGAGCGTGCTCCTCCCCGGGTGGAGGGGTGTCAGTTCGGCTCCCCAGGGGTAGCGGTGGCTGTCCACGGCGCCCCCTCGCTCACAGGACTGGCCCACAGTAAGCGTCGGGATGGCTCACTGTGAACCAGCCCCAGAAATGCAACCACATGGTCAACGGGCGTCAGCACCCACACGACCAGCCACCTTCCAGGCCTTCAGGGGACAGTCCCCATGTCCAGCTGGACTGCTGCCGCCTAGGAGAGCCAAGGAGAGTTGGGGGCTGTGGAGCCCAGAGGAGTTGGGGGCCTCCCCATTCCCTCCCCTCCTGGTAGGGACAGCTGGCAGCCTGGTGGCCAGAGAGACTCCTCCCCCAGGGCCCTCGCTGCCTGGTGTGTACCTGCCCGCTCCAGCACTGCAGCTGCTGGACACCTGGGAGGGCCCAGAGACCAGGCTGGGCCGGCTCCGGTGGAGGATGAGGGGCTGTTTGCAGGGGCAAAAACGGCTTACTTCCTCCTGGCCCCTGCGCCTGCTTGTGATCCCAGTGACTCAGGAGGCTGAGGCAGGAGGATGGCAGATTCAAGGACAGAGGCAGCCTGTGTAACTTAGTGAGACCCTGACTCAATATTTTAAAAGGGGGGGAGGTGCTGGGAGCGTGGCTCAGTGGTAGAGTGCTTGCTTAGTGTGGACAAGGCCCTGAATTCAATTTCCAGCACTGAAAAAAAAAAGAAAGAAAGAAAGAAAGAAAAAGAAAGAAAGAAAAAGAAAAAAAAAAAGGCTTGCCATTTTGTTATGAAGGAGTTGCAGATACCTAGGCATTTCTGGGGACTCCAAGGAGTCCTGGGGAGTCTCAGTTGAAGCACCCTGCTCTTCCCGGGGAGCAACCCCAGTCTGCTGCTCAGAGACAGACGCCCTCCCTGGGGCCCAGAGGGGGAGGCCGGGAAGGCCAAGCTAGGTCGGGGGAGGTGGGGATGGATCTTGTCGAGGGACCAGAGCTGACAGCCAGTCAGAGGGGCTCATCCTTGAGGGCAGATGGGAGGGGAGGCTGAGCACCGGGCAGGGCCAGCTTCCTCCCCTTCTTCCCGGCTCCAGGCGTGGCCTCAGGGCCTCGGGCCCTCTTGCCTGGTGAGGGAGACCCCGCGCTGCCCTGGCGCACTGGGGGAGGGGCTGGGGGCGGGGCGAGGCCTCCAGGGGATCAGCACTGTGGTCTGAACATGGAGAGGCACGAGGGCCCAGTGCCTGTCCACCGCCCTCTCTCCCGGGCAGGCCCCGGACCCCTGGGGCGGGCACAGCACCATTCCGGATGATGGATCGCGGCATCTGCCCCGATGCAGCAGATGCGGGGCTGCACTTGGCCTCAATCGCTCCCCGGGGGCCCCGATCGATGGCGGCCTGTGCGAGGCCCCAGCAGCCCGTGATGAATGGCCCGGGATTGATTTTCACTTAATCGACAATTTGGTGAACCTGTTTGCAAAACCCCAGGTTGGGCTGCGGGCTGGCAGCCAGGGGGCAGCAGAGGCTGCCCAGCCGCGGGAGACCCTCCGCGGACCGAGGAGGGCAGGGCCACAGGCCTGGCCTGGGACCCCCAGAGGGGGCGCTATGGCCCGGTGGGCGAGCTGAATTGCCGCGGCAGGGCCTTGGTCCGGGCTTGACGCCAGGAAGCAGCACCACCAGGCACTGTCTCTGATCCTCTCTGACCTTCCGGGGACGCTGCTCTGTGAGCCTCCACGCCTCCTCAGAGCCCGGCTCCAGCAGCACCGTCTTCTTTTTTCTTTATGCAGTGCTGGGTGGACCCAGGCCTCACACACGCCAGGCAAGCGCAGTACCAGGGAGCTGTGCCTCAGCCCCCATCCCTCTCACTGCAAAGGCTGCCTCTGCCCTCTACTCAGCTGAGGCCGCCCTGCATGCTGACCTCTGTCCACCCTCCCCTACCTGTCCTGCCCACATTGACACAGGCCCAGCTCCCTGTCCTTCCTGATCCACCCTCTCTATGGTAGCCTAGTGACATGGCCAGTCAGATAAGGTCAGTCCCTGCCTTGAACCCTCCACGGCTGCCTTCATCCCTGACCTTGCTCCCTCCTCCCCCATCCCTCCCAGCTCTAGGCTCCCTGTGTGTCCTCCATATCAGCCACCTGCTGTCCAGCTCCTGGGACACACCAGCCTCAGGACATTTGCACCTGCTGTGGTCTCTGGCTGAAGTCCTCCTCCTTTGATTCACAAGTGGGCGACTCCACCACATCATCAAAGCCTGGGTTTAAATGTCTCCCAGGCAGTAGTCCCAGGAAGCTGAGGCACATTACTTGAGCCCAGGAGTTCAAAGCTAGCCCAGACAACAGAGTGAGACCCTGTCCCTTAAAAATAAATTTAAAAGTGTCCTCAGGCTGAGTCAGTGGTAAAAAGCCCTCATCTCCATTTGCAGTCTTATTGCCCCTGTCTGCTGAACTGCCACCCCCACAGGCACAGGACTCTGCCTGGGAGCTCAGGCTGCCTGGGAACCATGTGACAGCTACTGGAACAATGTTCAGGAAGCTTGGTGGGTGTTCCCAAGGTTACAGGAAGCCGGCCTCTAGCTCACCTTTGCCACCTGTCGCTGAACGAGCTAGACTTGGGAACTGTAACAAGACCCCCCGGGTAATCCCCTCTGGGCTTCCCAGACAAAAGCCCAAATTAAGTCAGCAGAAAGGCAGGGTGGAGGCTGAGGGGCTGGAATTCACCCCCAAGAGCAGACAAAGCCTCTGCCCTTCTCAGGTGCAGGCTGCCCGGGCTCTGGTTTCCACCCTGCGCAACCTGATGCCACCCAGAAGCCCCTGGGAGGGCTTCCCCTCCCCCACTGGGCTCCGGATCTGGCTTGGAAGTTCTTGGCTGAGCCCCAATAGGACCTCCTGCCCCACCCGGCACCCACACCTGTCCCTGGATGAGCGGACACTCAGGGGTCAGGGGTGCACGCCAACCACGTGGGCGGAGGGCACAGTGCCCGGGGCTTTGGAATCTGCGTCCTACCTGTGCCCTGAAGCCTGGCTGCTTGGGGGAATCTGGGGGGGGGGGTGTCTCTGGTAAGAGTTGGCCACCGTGGCTGCCTCTCTGCTTGTGGACTCCATCTGTGGGCTTGGGATGTGGGATGGGAGGGGACAGGGCCTGGGGCATGGCCTCAGCCCCACCTGCTCCCGCCAGCAGGTGAGCAGGAGCAAATGGCCTCACCCATGGGGCCCCAGTTCACTCATCCGGGAAATGGGGTGTCCTGCACCACGTGGGTGGCTGTGGGAACCCTCCCAGTAGTCAAGAATCCTGGCTGGTCTTGAAAAAGCAAAGAATGGTGTTATTATAGATGGTCTAGAAAATACGTGTAATAGTTCTGACAAGGTAAAAAGAAAGTTCACTGCAGGAAAAGTTTCTGTCTTAAACAGAACTGGAACCCAAGGATATATAGAAAAATATTATCATAAAAAGACAAGTAAATGGTAGAGAAGTCTTCGATGGGGGGATGGGACAGGGGGAGGAAGCGTACAAGAGGGTAAGGGGGAACCTATATGAATAATGTACAACAAAATGCATATATGGAAATGTCACAATGAAAAGCATGTCAGAATGAATCACATTAAGGTGTACATTAAAAATTTCCAATTAAAAAAAAAAAAGAATCCTGGCTGGTCTGGGTGAGATGATCGTGGTAATGTCGGTAATGGCGTCAGGGCTGAGCCATCCCTGTGGGGGTGCGATGATCCGAGTGGGGAGAGGGACCCTCACAAGTTGGCACTGCTGGGGGAGGGACACTGAGCTAGGGTCTTATTCCTTCTTGACAATGGCCAGGAGGCTCTGAACTTGGAAAGGGTGTGAGTGTGGCCAGGCTGGGGTCAGAGGTCCCTCTGGATGGCGAGCAAGGGTCCTCCCACCCGGGGTCCACTCAGGTGGCCAAGCCACAGGGCTGAGCCGGGCTTCAGCTCCTCTGGCCAGACTGGTCCCACGTGCCTCGGCAGGAAAGGGGGGTGAACAGTGGGAGCAGGGCCCAGGCCGCAGAGCAGAGCAGGTGAACACCTCCTGTGGCCCCACTACGGGCCCCAAGAGGTCTCCTGCGCACCCCAAGAGCAAACCTTCCTTGATTTGCTGTTTTCCGATGCTCTGCCAGGGCAACACCAGCCAGGAGCATGCCTGGATAGGATGCAGCCCACCAGCTGGGCACAGGGCATCCTGGGGACTTACGAAGACGTCTCTGTGGGATCCAGGCACCTGCCTGAGAAAGCAGGGACAAGCAGCTGCCCTCAGCTGGGGGTGTCCGAGTCCTGGGCCCTCCTGGCTGTCGGAGCACTGCCATGACTTCCAGAATCCCAGGGCCAGGAGGCAGGCAGCGTCTCGCAGCCCCGTTTCTGACTGAGGATGACAGTCACACCCATCCCTCGGGTGAGAGGTCGAGGCGTGGCAGGCGCTGAGTCTCACTCCATGCACCGCACAGCAGACCCGGCTCACCTGGCAGTGTGCTGAACGGTGCCCCACAATGTGACCAAACGCGGGACACCGTGGCGCACATCGTTACTCCCAGCGACTCAGGAGGCTGAGGCAGGACAATCCTGGGTCCGAGGGCAGAGGCAGCCTGGGTAACTTAGGGAGACCCTGTCTCAAAATAAAAATAAGCCGGGCACTCTGGCCCTCGCCTGTAATCCCAGTGGTTTAGGAGGCAGAGGCGGGAGGATCGCAAGTTCGAGACCAGAGGCAGGCTGCATAATTTATCGAGAATGTGCTCTGAATGTGCTCCAGGAGGAGGACCCTCCCTCGGCTGGGGCAGCCCTTGGGGTGTCCCGAGGTCCCTGGAGTTTGAACCCAGCATGCTCCTGATCCACACCTGTGTAGGGAAAAAATGGGAGGAAATTGACAAAAACTCCCAAACTGGGAAAATGGCGTTTGAATATCTGGTTTGTAAGTTAGAAATCTAGGGAAAATGAAAGTAACTTGGTTGCACGTTTGTACAAAACCCTTCCTGATTGGACAATTGGACTGAAAGCTGATTGGCTCAGGCCATTCCATGGGCGAGCTACATAAAGAGCTGCGCTGCGGCAGCTCGACCCTTTTTGGCATGGCCTTTTTGGCATCCCTTTCTGCGCCTTCTCGCCTGTTCCTGCCCGGACCACTGATGAGGAAGCGCCTCTCCCGCTGCTCTGCCCTGGACCTTTAATGAGGAAAAAACGCTCTCCTGTCGTAATCATCAACAAGGAAAAGAACCTGCTCTCCGTCTGACCACCGAGGAAGCAACAGCTGTCTCCTCCTGACCACTGAGACGACCAACACAGGTGTTTGCCCCTGGAAGGCAAAAGCACCTGAGGCTTTTCCTTTCTCCCATCTCTGCTAGGGTCCCAAGGGCCGCAGGAGTCTGTGTCCCTCACCTGAGGGTCCCGAGTGAATTGTGTTTAGTATCTGTGTGCGCGGCAGCGCAGCCCATCCAAACCTCCAGGCTGGACCAGGAGGCGCGCGCCCCACATAGAGTTGGCGCCCAAACGTGGGGCCCAACATAGTTGGTGCCCGAACAGGGACCCAACAACCTGGCCTCATCCTGCTTCCCTTCTCTCGCTGAGCTCCACATGGGGAGAGGAAGGTGTGGCTGTGTCCTGAGGTTCTTCCTGGACCCCTCCTGTGGCTGACCCTGCTGGAACCACTGTAGTCTGGTGTGAGCCTGCTTGCAAAGCCTGGGCCTCGCGGAGCACAGCAGAGGGGTCTGGGCACAGTGAAGGGGGCTGAGGGGCAGATGGGACCTGGCATGGGTCAGAGGGCAGAGCCGGGCTCAGGGAGTACACGGGACACTGGCACTGGGCTTCAGGGTCACACACCCAGGTCTGTGTAGGGGTGACCTGGGCCTGTCACAACAATTACCCCAAATGTGGCTTAAGATAGAGGGAAATTATGCTCTTGGCTCAGGAGGCCAAGGTTAGAGCGTGTGAGAACTGATGCCAGTGTCACCTGCAGCAAGCAAACGTCCGTCGCCTCCCCCCTTCCGCCGCTGGCCCTCCGCAGCTCAGCGTGACCCAGGACAGCCCTACCCCCTGCTCCTGACTCAAACCAAAGAGACCGAGCGGCTGGGGCTTCCGAGGGGCTGCAGGAGGGCTCTGCCATGCAATCAGCCAAAGAGGCCTGCGAGCTGGGAAGGAGCGCATTCATCAGCGTAATGGCTCTGCAACCCGAGGAGGAAGAAGCTGGAGTTAGGGCTTTTGTCTCCAGTGCCAGCGCCTAAGCCCCTGCCTGGACAGGAATGTGGGCTCCCAGACCCCAGCCCAATCCCACTGCCTGAAACCGGAGTGCCCAGCAGGGCAGTGTTGACTTTGGCTCAGGGACCAAGGGCCCAGTCTCCCCAGACGCTGTGGATTCCACGTTAGGCAGAGCAATTTCTTCTCGCTTTCCCTGGGGTCAAATGCTAACTGGAGCCGTAAATCTTTTTTTTTTTTTTTTTTCCCGGTACTCGGGGTTGAACCCAGAGCCTCGTGACTGCATGCTCTGCAAGTGCTGGACCACTGAGCTGCACACCCAGCCCATTTCCTTTTTTAATTTTTTAAGACAGGGTCTCACTAAGTATCGCAGACTGCCTCTGGTCTCCAACTTGCGATCCTCCTGCCTCTGCCTCCCGAGCCGCTGGGATGACAGGCGTGCGCCACTGCGCCCGGCTTAGAGCCGTAAACCTTTTTGTTCCAAAATGCAGACCTCACGCCTTTTGCTTCCTGATACAAATTCTCAGTTATTAGGCGAGAAGTGCCCGGGGCTCAGTTTCGAGTCTTAAATGATGTTGTGAAGTGTCCCAGCCGCGTCGCCCCCACCAGTGGCGATCCGAAACAAAGCCATGAGCTTGTCCCCAGGGGGCGTGGGCTTCTTTTGGTCTGAGAGGCACCAGGCGATGCCTACTGCCCTGGGCACTGCCGCCCAACCCTGAGCCAGGAGTGGGGCGTCCAGGGAGTCCCCCTTCCCCACAGGCCCTGGAAACCGCCACGCAGGAGGCTGGAGTTCACATGCGGCCTTCTCCGTTCTCCGTGGGTTGGGACAATCCGAGTTTCTGAGTTCAGAGCATGGCCACGGCAGCTGAGCACCAGACCGAACACCCCGGGGGCCGTGGCTCCACCTCACAGATGAGGAACCGAGGTTCTGAGTGCAGCTGGGGGAGGCCGTGGTCAGGGGAGCTGCCCGAGCCCAGCATCCCTCGGGGCCTGGGGCGTTCCCTGCCTGTGGCATGTGTCACCTGAAGGACACATCCTGGCATAGTCCTAAGGCCACCCCACAGCAGGGCTGCACCAGCATGGTCCCAGCCACCCTGTGTCCCTGCCATCTAGAACAGCTTGCTTCTTCATTGCTGTGGTAGTTTCTGGAACGTTTGGACCAAAATGTCCCTTGGTTGTGAAGGATTCGGACAGATTGTGACGTGTCAGAGATTGAGGAGGCCTGGCCGTCACAGGAGCCAAGTATTTTCTCTGCCCTAGGCCATTTGGCCTTCCCAGGTGCCAGGAAACCAGCAAGCAAGCCACCTGCTGTGGGAAGGAGGCTGGTGAGGGGCAGCAGGGCCTGACCCCGTACCCAGCAGGTCTCCCTCAGTCACTAGCTTTGGACAAACACAGTGACCTAAAGTTGAGCTGGGAGCGCCAACCCTTTCATCGAGAAAGGCTTAATTTATCGGGAGCGCAGAGCCACAAATCACAGCCCTGGAGATTTATCGTCTCCAGGGGCAGAATTGACCACGGCTGGAAGGCAGCCTTCCCCAGCTCAACCCAGCCCTTTAATAAAGTTGAAAATGTAAAATATGCCCATCCCACCTGGGGGACACCATGGGCAGTGTCGGGGTGTACCGTGGGAGGTGCAGGCGGGAGCTCACAGTCTCACCACGGAGAGACGCAGCGGGAGCTCCCGCCACTGTCCAGGCACTCGTGATGAAGGCGCTGTAAGCCAGGAAGAGCCAGGGCACCGCAGTATGGGGGTAGAGGCGTGGGGGATGGCGGGGCTCCCCGAACTCTGAGACCTCCTGGCTGGGGCCTTTGCCAAGCGGGAGCTCAGCAGTATGCCCCAGAAACAATCCCCAGGAGGGGGTGACATTCATTTCCCAGGACCATCTGAGAGAAGAGGGCGGAAGCTTGGCTTCAGGCTGCGTGGGGAGTTGGATGAGCACGGCAGGGGTGGTCTGCACGCCTGGCAGGCACTAGGCACTCCACCCACATTTGTCCCTTACCATCCTGGCCGCTATGGCTGATGGCGGGGGGGAGCTCGTCCTGTACCCCTTTATAGACAAGAAGGAAGTCTCAGGCGCAGAATAGGACCCAGGTGAACAGCTGGTGACCCCAAGCCTGCAGGCTCCTCGATGCTCATCCTGCCGTCTGGGGTCCCTGCTGGAGACACGTTCAAAATTCAACCCTCGGCTGGGCGAGGTGGCGCACGCCTGTAATCCCAGTGGCTTGGGAGGCAGAGGCAGGAGGATCACAGGTTTGAGACTAGAGGCAGTCTGTGTCACTTAGCGAGACCCTGTCTCAAAAAGTAAAAAAAATGGGCTGGGGGTGCAGCTCAGTGGTCCAGCACTTGCAGAGCACGCAGGCGGGAGGCCCTGGGTTCAACCCCCAGTACCGCAAAAAAAAAAAAAAAAATTCAACCCTTGGACTCGATCACATGTTAGAGTCTGCCCTGGCCACTGAGGCAGGGCTGCGGCCAAGGGAGCCCCAGTGTCCCCCTGGGCTTGGAGGCGAGCCAACGCCATGGGAGGAAAATGAGGTGCCGGTGGCGAGGTGGGGTCTCCGTGCAGGGTGAGGGACCTCTTTCCCAGGCTGTGCTCGTGGGCCATGCCTGCGGATGCTTGTGCTGGGCCAGGCACAAGGTGGGCAGTGAGCTAGCCTCGTCTCCAGCCACGGATGGAGCTGAGTGGCTGAGGATGGGGTGGCCACCTCCAGGTCTCGCCAGTCCCCTGGGATGCCTTAGTCCCCTGCCCTCCAGAGGAACCCAGACCCAGACGGTCCTCCCAACAGCCCCCGCCACTGTCCATGGCTCTCCCATCTAGGGAAGATGACACCTGTAAGAAGGAAAGCAGACCCCTGCCCAGGTGAGGAGTCCACCCGCAGGAGAGGCTGGGCCCCAGCCCCAGGCCTCATGGAGAATGGCCTGGCGAGGGCCGCCCGGGGGTAGGGTGGGGTCCCACACAGCTACTGCTCTGCATTCTGCATTTGCTGGCAGGGGCCTTGATGATCAGGGCAGGGTCTGAGCTGAGGCTTTGGGAGGTTCTGGGACAGTCAGGCACGAAAGGGCAGAGCACCGAGCTCTGCAGTTACACCTGGGGAAACCGAGGCCCAGAGAGGAAGGACCGCCCTCAAAGCCACGGGAGAAGATCCACAATGGCCTCAGCCAGCCTTCAACAGAGCCACAGCCCTGGGAGGGGACCTGCTGTCCGGGAAGGGTCGCGTGCCCGAGGGAGACCCTCTGAGCCCCTGAGCACGGCTCCCGGCTCCCCCAGACCCTGCTGTGGGCCCTGTGCATGGTGACTGCAGGAGGGCGCTCTGGCCTCTGCCCGGCTCTCTAGCTGGGTGTCTGTGTCTTGCTGTGGAATCAGTTGGGGGAAGCTCTTTCTCTGGCCTGAGCCCATTTCCACAAAATGCTGCCGGCCCCCCGTGGCCCAGCGGCACTTTCTGGCAAGTTTATCTAAACAACGATGTGAAGGGTGTCCCTCCACCAGCCCAGGACAGCGTGGCTCTGAGGCCTCTGGGGTGAGCACCAGGCCAGGATGGTCGCCAGCAGAAAAGCAGACGGACCAGTTTGGAGGAGACAGGGAGCTGAGGGAAAGCTGGAGGGGCGGGGAGGAGCGTGCACACACGTGCGGTGGCCCGTGCCCACGTGCACACTCGTGACGAGGCCAGGTGTGTGTGTGCCCTCGCAGGGCATGGCAGGTGTGTACACGCAGTCACACACGTGCGGCGTGCCAGCTGGCCTCGTGCAGGGCTGCTTGCGGTGGGGCCCACCTCCTGAAGTCCACTGCATCAGCGTGACACGGACTCCTAAGACCCTGGGAGGGCTGCGATTTAGCTCAGTTGGTAGAGTGCTGCTCTGCCGTCTCTGAGGTCCTGGGTTTGATTCCCAGCACCGCAAAAATGGGAGAAGGACGTGGCAATCAACTCCTAAGGCAATCCCGAAACAGCCATTGAAAACCCCGTGAAGGTCACTATGAGTCAGCCTCGACTTTGCAGCACCTAACAACAAGAAGACCCTGGGAAGAAGGTAATTTGTCAGCCCTCACCTGAGTCACCTGCTGGCCCCTGGCCCACACCATCTCAGCCTGCACCTGCCTGGCCCTCGTGCCCCTCTGCTCAGACCCTGGCAGACCCAGTCCCGACCATGGGTCCCTGGCCCTCCCCTGCCGTGGGCCTTCCCACTCCCACCGGAGGCTGCTCTCCCTCTGGCTCTGGGACCACCCACGTGTCCAGCCCTTGCCTCCCCGCAAGCACTCTCCTTAATGTCTTTCTCATCAGGAGTTTTAAATTATCAGCCTAAATGAGGTCTATAAATTTGACTTCATAAAATCCTACGCACATCATTTTCCAACAGAAACAGCTAAGAAATATTTTGCCTGCGACCCCCTCCCCCGGCCCCCCCCCGCGCAATATAACATTTATTCTAATATTAAAATGGCAGGTGTTCTATAAATCGTGAGTCTTCAGCACTCTTCATTGATTTTCCTGCCGCCCCAGCCCGGCGTGGGAGCCAAGTGTGAGTGCCAGTCTATTCGATGGAGATTCATACCCTATTTGGGGGTCAAAGAGCGAGACCTTGTGAGCTTGAACTTCTATCAGCCCGAAGCTGATCAATACATCGAGATATATTGGGGGCCGGCCGATCACACAGATTAAGCGCCATAAATATGAGGTGAGGGGCCGCCCGTACCTCCTGAGGGGGGACAGCAGACCTAGGGCTCCTGCTGTCTACCTGACTAGGGCCTAGGGCTCCCCCGGGGGCCCTGAAGGGAGAGCAAGGCACCGGCCAAGCCACGGGAGGGGACTAACGGGAGCCAGGCCCAGCCAGGGACAGGGCCCCGCTCACCCTGCCTGGCTGGACAGCATGACAGCCGCACGGATGGCCACTGAGGCCTAGAGAGGGGTAGCCTGTGACTCCTGGGACTCACAGATGACTGAAATTCTAGCTGGGGCCCCAGCCTGGGTCCCACTGGCTGCTGGCCACCTCTTCTGGGTTTCTGCTTCTTGGGCAGCCCTCATGGGCTGAGCTGCTTTCTGCCTTGACCCTGCTCCTTCCACTTCCCTACTAGGTCCACACACAGCCACCAGCCCGGGCCCCTCGGGTCGCAGGTTGCTGGGGCGTCTCCTGCTCTGGCAGCCCCCCGACCTCCTCGCTGCCCTCCTGCACACCCTGGGCTGGGCCACGCCTTCAGCCAGCGCTTCCTGGGCCCCTACCCAGGGTGCCCACGCTGGGGCAGGCCAGCCCCTGAGCTTGGCGGGGCTGAAGCCCTTGTCCCCACCCGGGGCTTACAAAGGACACGGTGGGGTCGGAGCGCAGGGACCCCAGGTCTCTCCACATGTTGGGGTCCCCACCCCGGCAGGCGCGTCCTTGGTGTGCCCTGCTGGTGGGCACCCACTCCCCCTGCTCATAGATCACCGCCTGCCCGGCTGGAGGCGCCGCCGGCCTCTGACCGTAATGCATGAGCTCTATTAAGTTATTAGGGAGATAAATAATTTGAACTCTGGCCTTTTACCTTTTCCCCCAGCTGACGTGCCGCCCCCACAGCCCCGCCCTGTGCAGAGGCCCCGCCTAGAGGAGTAATTTCATTAGGGGCATCGCGGCAGCTGGTGGCCGCGCAGACTGCGAATAGAATTTCTTTATGGAGATGAGAGAGAGGAATATGAAATCTTAAGCTGGAGTGGGCGTAATTTAACTTCGAATTATTCATTGGGACGCAAATCCCTTCTAATATTGTCGGATTTGGGAGGCCTGAGCAGGGTCGCGGGGCGAGGTGGCTGAGGGGCGCGTGGCCAACCCGTTGGCCCAGGAAGGGCTGAGGTTGGACAGTCAGCAGCCCGTGTGGGCTTGGGGAGAAGCTGTGGATTCCCCCTAGGCTGTGGAGCCAGGGGGTGGGCGGGAAGGGGACAGCGCAGCTGCTGGGGACCAGGGAAGGGCACGAGAGCCCCTGGTGTGCACTAAGGGCTCACCCTGCACCTGCACTGGCCACTCAGAACAGATGGGTCCTGCTCTCCTGTGTGCCTGGAAGGAAGTAGAGGGACAAGTGCCCTCCACACACCATCCTCTGGAGCGTCCTGGGTCCCAGGCAGTTCTGTACAGGGGATGGCCTATGGTGGCTGAGGTGTAAATGTCCTGGGGCTGCTGTAACAAAGTACCACAAACTTGGCAACTCAAACAACTCGACCGCATTCTGGAGGCCCCCAGGCTGAACTGGGCATGGCAGGCGGCTCCTTCCCAGGTGCAGAGTGGAGTCCGCTCTGCGCACAGCAACCGTGCTGAGGTGATCCCTGGTGAGGCGTGGCTTGTGGCTGCCCCGTCTGGCCTTGGCCTCTGTTGCTTTGCCTTCTTCCTGTGCCTCCTTCCTGTTGTGACCCCAAATTTCCCTTCTTTCAGGACTCCTTCACTGGATTAGGCCGGCCCCAACCCGGGGGCTTCCTCTCCTTAATGTGATCAAATATGAGCAGACTGTTTCCAAACAAAGTCCCATTCCTGGGAACCAGGGTTTAGGACTTCAACTATTCTGCGGGACGCAATTCAACCCCTGGTGGCCCGGGGGCAGGGGTGGAATGCTCAGAGTTCAAACTTGGGCAATGAAAATTTAATTTGGTACATGTCAGTATTCTATGCTATTGAATGAATTTGTGGGTTTTTTTTCATAAATGGATTATTGGGCATGGTTGTTGTTGTTGTTGAGTGCCATCGAGTCTTGTCCGACGCATAGCGACCCTCATAGGGTTTTCAATGGCTGATTGTTTCGGGATTGCCTTGGGAGTGGGTTGCCAGGTCCTTCTCCCTTTTTTTTTTTTTTTTTTTTTTTTTTGTGGTGCTGGGAATCCAACCCAGGACTTCAGAGACTGCAGAGCAGTGCTCTACCAACTGAGCTAAATCCCCGTCCTGGGCATGGTAGTTTAGTGTTACTCTAAACTGGTTTTGATGGCACACCCAGCACTCAGGAGGCTGAGGCAAGAAGATCATTTGTTTAAGGCTGCCCTGGGCCACATAGTAAGACCCTATCTCAAAAAAACAAACTCTAGTTGTTTGCTAAACTTTTAGGTTTAATATACAAATAGGATTCTATTATGAAGCTTAGCCAAATTTTAAGAACAATGTTAAAGAACTTTTACAATTTAAATTTAACTTTTTATAATTTACATTAACTTTTTACAATTTAAATTAACTTTTTTTGGGGGGGATGGTACTGAGGATTGAACCCAGGGCTCTATGCTGGGCAGGTGCTCTGCCACTACACCCCTAGCCCTTTCTGGTTTTGTTTTTGATGCAGGGTCTTATAGTTGCCAGGGCTGCCTCTGGCCTTGGCCTTACTATCCTCCTGCCTCAACTTCCCAAATGCTGGGGTTATAGGTGTGCGCCGCCATGCCCAGCTTCCTGAAACATTGAAACTCAGTATTCGGTTTCCTTCTTTATCGTTTTGGTTGTTGGACATAACATAGTCCCCCAAACTTGACCAGTCTTACACCTCTAAGAAAACGCACTGCACTCCTGAGTCCTCCTGTGTTTCCAGTGTTTACAAAGTTGCAAAGAGCCTGGGCGCGGTGGCGCACGCCTGTCATCCCAGCAGTTTGGGAGGCGGAGGTGGGAGGATCGCAGGTTCAAGACCAGAGGCAGTCTGCGAAATTTAGTGAGACCCTGTCTCAAAAAGTAAAAATTGGGCTGGGGGCACAGCTCAGTGGTCCAGCACTTGCAGAGCATGCAGGCTCGAGGCCCTGGGTTCAACCCCCAGTACCGGGGAAAAAAAAAACAAACTTGCAAAGAGATGACCTGAAAGGTTAAATCAATCATCTCCTTAAACATGTAGTTGGACTCACAAGCTAACCCGTTACCAACGGGCACATTACTTTAACCAAGGCGAAAATAGAAAAGAGCAAATAAGCAGTTCCTTCAACCCCACACTCATAAGGATTCCTGTACTTAATTCTCATTTTTTTAACTCTAAATTTTATGGAGTTAAGTTACACCTACTCCGAATGAAACTGAAGAATTGTTGGGTGTTGCTTTTCTAAGACATTGCGGGGCAGGGGCTTCTTGCAGGGACTGTGAGGCCCCAACTGCCAGGAACAGTCAAAGCCAGTGTGAGGCCCTCGGGACCCCCACGCTGTCTCCTCTTCCCACCTCTCTGCCACATCCCTCACCCCACTGGGCCTCTGCCCCTCACCAGTCTTTTCCTCAGGCCCCCAACCTCTGAACAGTGCTCAGGACTTCCACGCAGCTCACCCAGGTGGCAGCAGCACAGGACACCAGGAGGGCTGGGACAGGGGCTTAGGACAGCCAAGGGCTCCCGAGGCGCAGGAGGAAGTGAAGCAGGCCTCACTCCCCCCACACCTGTCCCAAGACTCTGAACCCCTTCACCCCTCTTAACCTGCCTGAGACCGTTCCCTTTACAAATTCCTCAGGGGGCTTGTTAAGGAACAGGGACAGGAGGCAGGCCTGGCCAGCCTGAGGGGCGGGCTGACCCTCCTGGACCCTAGGACAGGGCCTGCCCGCCTGGCGCCCACACACAAAGGGCCAGATGGACGGGCAGCTGCAGGGGGAGTGCTGGACAGAGGGGCCGGGCGGCTCAGTGCTGCGCCTCCCCCCAGGGCTGCCCAGCTCGCTGGGGCCTGGCCCAGGCTACACCTGCCGGCAGGTGACAAGCCCACCCTCTGGAGTCAGCTGCCCAGGCCACCGGGTCCCCCACCAGGTCATCATCTCGTGGGCCCAATGGGGCTGCAACGCATCTGTGTCTTGAGCTGACGGAGCCGGTGGGGGACCAGGTCAAGGAAGCCCTCCAGGGGTGGTATCCAGGGCCTCCCTGCAGCAGTGGAGGTAGGTAGCGAGGGCCCCAAGGCCTGGAGGTGAGACCTGGGGGTCGGGAGGGCAGCGAGGGGTCAGGGTCCATTGCTGAGTAGCGGGGCTGCTCCTCAGGGAATGGCAGCTGCGGTGTTCTCAGCGGGTCGGGGGAAGCAGTTTGGGACACGTGTCCAGAGTTCCTCTCTGGGCCTCTGGGATGCCCCATGGGGTTTTCTCCTGCCTCCTGGGGGTCCCTCCTCCTTCCTCACATCCCCTGAGAGCTCGGGTCCTCCACCCCCTTCCAGGGTCCCCACCCTCTACAGGTAGCTTTCAAACGTTGTTGCTGGCTGGGCGAGGTGGCTCAGGCCTGCAATCCCAGCCACCTGGGAGGCAGAGGCAGGAGAATCGCGAGTTTGAGGCCAGAGGCAGCCTGCGCCATTTAGCAAAACCCTGTCTGAAAATGAAAAATAAAAACGGGGGCTGGTGGCGTAGCTCCGTGGTAGAGCCCTTGCAAAGTGCGTGCGAAGCCCTGTGTTCAACTCCTCAGTACCAGAAAAAATAAATAACTGAAAAGCATCACTGTGCCCCTGAGACCCCAGACACTGACTATCCAGACCATCATGTGACCGCATGTGCGTGATCTCCTCTGTCTCTGAGGTCCCTCCAGTTCTCTCCGTGCCCCTAAATCCACTCCAGGCCATAGCGACACCACCCACATGTCTGCACCTCACACCTGGGCCCAGGGCCACCGCCATCCCCGACAGTCCCTCCCTGCGGGCAGCTGTCTCCTTCCTTCCTCCTGCCTAGCACGGTACCCCAAGTGCTGGCTCTCACTCCTTCACCAGGCGAGAGCCTCGCCCCGCTGGCCCCTTGCTCAGCCTAGACAGACCCACCTGGGCTCCTCCCCTCCCAAGCTGCTGCCCCAGCGCCTTCTCCTGGCCCCTGAGCCCTGCTGTGCCTCTGTTCCCTCTGGGGATCCTTGCAGAGGGGCCCTGGCCTCACCACTCAGTTCCAGCCACATTTCTGCCCTCTGATCCTTGAAGAGACTCTGTCTCCCCAAGGAAAACCACATCCAAGCTGAGAAATGCGTTTGTCCACGTGACACCCTCCATCCCCCCCGCAGGCCTGTGGGGTAGTTCTATACCTGTCTCCACACTACAGGTGTCTCCATCTGGGTCCTCAGAAGAGTCAAGTTGTGGCTGACCCCTTTTATCATTAGGATCCCTAGAGAGCGTGGCTTCCCCTCAATTTTTTATTTTTATTTATTTATTTATTTATTTATTTGCAGGCCTGGGAGTTAAACCCAGGGCCTCGCACTTGCATGCTTTGCAAGTGCTGGACCACTGAGCTGTGTCCCCAGCCCGTTTTTTTACTTTTTTTTGAGACAGGGTCTCGCTAAGTTACACAGACTGCCTCTGGTCTCGAACTTGTGATCCTCCTGTCTCCGCCTCCCAAGCTGCTGGGATTACAGGCGTGTACCACCGCACCCGCCTTTAACTTTTTATTTTGAGAAATGCGAAAAGTACAGAAAAGCTGGAGGGAAGGCAGGCAGAGCCCGGTCAGTCACAGGTCACCCAGCTTTTCTTTGCAGCACATTTTCTGAGAACAGGCGGGCTCTTCCTCACTGCCATTGCCCACCAAGAAGTCTATCAATGACGCCGTGTGCGGGTTCCAGGTGCAGCTGTGCTTCACATCCTTCCAGGAGCCCCAGGAGCCCCCAGTACTGGCCTCAGATGGAGGGCTCCAAGGTGCTGCCTCGATGCTGGCTTCTAGCGCTCCAGGTGGCTCTCACGCTCACCTGGAGCCCAAGGACCACTCAAACCACCTCACCCTATGGAGCCTTGTAGGGCTCAGTGCCCCCGGAAGTGGAGTCCCTGGGCTGCAGTTTGGAAAACCCTGAGTCACTCCAACAGGAATTGTGGGGGACAGCTGGGGTTGGGGTGGGAGCCAGGAAGGTGACTATGGATGGAGTCCCCCAACTGTTCAGACACCCTATCAGAGATAGGGATGACATACAAGAATGAAGAGTGACCTTGGCATGGGTGCATTCTAGAAGGGAAGAGAAAGACTAGATGGGGAGGACCCCTTCCTGAGGGTCGCTCCTTTGGTCAGGGAGGTGCCCTGGGGAGGGCAGGTACTGACCTCCCACAGGGTCCTGGACCCTGGCTGAGGACAGGCAGTCCCCGAGGGGCATGGCATCTTGGCCAGCTGGGACTGGCCAGTGCCTGCCAGTGTTACTGGAAATTTACGGGGAGCAGAGAGAAGGTCCTGGAATCTGGGAGCAAAATCATGGTGCTTGTATTTGGCGCATAAGAGAATTTATACCTGACACAGAAGTTATGATAGAGAGGATGCTGTTGTTGTTAGGTACCATCGAGTCGGTATCCAACTCATAGCGAACCTGCGTACAACAGGCGAAACACTATTGTCAGTGCTTCTGTGCTGTTCATAGGGTTTTCAATGGCTGATTTTTGGGAGTGGGTTGCCAGGTCCTTCTCCCAAGCCTACAGCACCTGGTGTGCCCAGGTGGTCTCCCATCCAAGGACTAACCAGGCCCGACCTTGCTTAGCTTCCGAGATCTGATGAGATCAGATGCCACAGGGCTACGGCTGCAGGCCAATAGAGAGCATAAAATTGCTTTATTAAACATAGTACAGCTTTAAGGAACTTCAGGGACAACTGAGGCACCTGAAGAACCTTAGGTAAATCTGCAAAGGAACTTAGAAAACCTGCGTTCCCTGAGGGCCTCAGCAGAAGGACGTTTCGAGTCCCTGAGACAAAGGAAAGCCAGAGAACAAGAGCTAAACAGGTTTCTAGAAGGAAAAGAGACTTGGATAGAGCGAGAGGATGGCTGGACCCACAGATGGGAGAGATGCGCGCATGGTCGCTGGAGAGAGAAGAGCAGAGAGAAAGGAAGGGGGCACTTGTGGAAGGAGAGAGGAGAACGAGGGCGCAGGCAGGAGTCCCCTCTGGTTTATTCAAGCTAGGGAACGCCCGGTGTGACACCGCCCTGTGGCCTAGGGTGAGTGGGCCCAGGGTCTTTGTTTTGTAAATGGCCTGAGCTTGGGTAGGGTGCAGAATCCGTTTGAAAATGTCCTCTAAACTGGGCGCGGTGGTGCATACCTGTAATCCTAGCGGCTCGGGAGGCAGAGGCAGGAGGATCGCAAGTTGGAGACCAGAGGCAGTCTGCGTAATTTAGTGAGGCCTTGTCTCAAAAAGTAAAAAATGGGCTTGGGGGTGCAGCTCAGTGGTCCAGCACTTGCAGAGCATGCAAGCAAGCGTGAGGCCCTGGGTTCAACCCCCAGTACCAGAAAGAAAAAAAAAAAAAGTCCTTCTAATGTCCTCAGACACCACACCCGCGTGACTTCTTTGTCAAGTGGAAAGGCAGGAGTCATTTTCAATCCGCTTTCCTCCATATGACCTGCTAATGCCTAAGCCAGCCTGCCTGACACCAGGACCCAGGAGCTGCCAGGATCTCCGGAGGGTCTCCCACGGCCCAGGGAAATGGTCACGGGGTGGAAGCGTGTTTCGAAGCAGACCCTGGGCAGAGAGCACCTGTGTGTGCATGGTCTGAGCTGCGCCTGCCCAGCGTGAGCCTGTGGGAGGAGTCGTCCAGCGCGTGGGGAAGGAGGCGCAGGGCTTTGTGGTCTCTATGTCCTCCATGATGAGCCCGTACTGCGTTTGCAACAACATTAAGCCAATATGCCCAGCCTATGAATGCTGAGCCAGCAGCCATAGCCCTGTGGCGTCCGATCCCGTCAGATCTCAGAAACTAAGCAGGGTCGGGCCTGGTTAGGACTTGCATGGGAGACCATCTAGGAACACCAGGTGCTGTAGGCTTGGGAGACGGACCTGGCAACCCACACCCAAAAATCAATCCGCCATTGAAAACTCTATGAACAGCAGAGAAGCAATGACAATAGTGTTTCCCCTGTTGTACATAATAGGGTCGCTATGAGTCGGATCCCAACTCGACAGCACCTAACAACAACAACGAGTGCCAAGAAAGACCTCTCCGCTCTGGCTGGGACAGCAGGAACCAGCACCCCCACCTGGGGGGTGGGACTGGAGAGGAAGGAGTCCTGGGGTGGCCCAGGGCCCTATGGCCAACAGAGTCTCTGCCCTGAGCCAGAGTGGGGGTTGGGGGAGGCAGCACCCCCGGCCCCACCTGCCTTTCCTATGCCTGGTGGGGATCGAGCTCTGGGACCCACCCTGGCATGCTTCAGAACATCATACGCCCCTCCACAGCCTCCTCCACAGGCGGCCCAGCTTCTCCCTTCAAGTTCTGACACCCACGTCCCCTGAAGGGCACCACACCTCCACGCGACCCAACTCCATGACAGCCAAAGCCGGGGCGGCTGGGAAAGGCACCTCCCGTAAAGTCCCCCCGAGTTATCCATCTTCAACTCTGCCTGTCGGCCATATATCCCCGTCCCGCCCCCGCCCTCTCCATTTCAACTAATGGGACACTTAGTTTAATGAGGAGAGTTTGCATAAGAGAAACCTGCTAATTAAATTTTAAACCTTGTCATTCCCAGGATTAGCCTGAGCTCTGAACAAAGCATTTGGGGTGGGAGGGGCAGCCAGCTCTCTCCAAGGACCAGCTGGGAGCTGCCTGACCAGGGCCCACTCAGCTCCCACCAGACCTGCCAGGGGTCTTGGGGGCAACCATCTAGAGGACTTGGCCAAACAGGAATCTTCTGGAAAGGGTTGGAGTCTCAGGGCCCTAGGCCCTCTAAGCAGCCCAGGACAGTCTGGCTTCAGGGCACTGCCCTGAGGGGAAGGTGGGCAGAGGCCTCCTCGGCAACCCCAGCCTTGGCAGCATGGCTGGTTCCTTGCCCAGGAGGCTGCCCGGGCCGCACAGGTTTGTGGGAGGAACAGCTGGGCAAGGGCGCTCAGGGAACATGCTGCCCTTCCCGTTGCCCCTTCCCTCTGGGAGAAGGTGGCTGCCATCGGAGCCCCTGGGGAGGTGGACCTGCCGCCCCCCTCGCCCTCCGCACTCCTGCAGCCCGATCGCCACAGCGTTGTTCCCCAGCCAAAGAAAGAAAACGGGGCGGGAGTGTGTGAGGAAGGCCCGGGTCACAGGTCATCCCCGAACATAACAGATCTCAACCCCTGACCTTTCGGAGGTCAGACAAGGCTGGCGGCCAGGGTGGGCCATTGTCCGTGGTAGAGTCTTTGGCTGGGACATGACAGGGCCGCTTTGTAAGTAACCCCCCTGGCCTGGGGGCTGTGGGGTCCTAGTGTCCTGAAGCACATCCTCGCGCCCCTGCGGGCTCTCCTGAGGCAGCAAGCCTGTCCTGACACAAGCGGGAAGTGAGCTGGTCACATCCCCGTTGCCGCTGGCTTGTGGACCAGAAAGAGCCAGGCGGGCTGGGGGTGGGCCCCTGGGACGGAGCACAGGCACACTGCCTGCCGCCCCATCCTCCACCCTGGGCTCTGCCCTGCGGGGACCTGCGGAGGAGCGCGAGGCAGGAGTGACTCACAGGGAGCCAGGGCACTCGGAGCCGGTGGCCGCTGGAGTTCATCACGTGACTTCCTCTTTGCCCACCTGCTGCGAGTCGAGCGAGCTGTACTCACCCGCCAGGCAGGGGGCAGAGGCGGGCTGGGGAGGGTCTTTGAAAATGGAGGTGCTGTTGTTGTTGTTGTTGTTAGGTGCCGTCGAGTCATGCCCGACTCATAGCAACCCTCATAGGGTTTTTAATGGCTGATTGTTTCAGGATTGCCTTGGGAGTGGGTTGCCACATCCTTCTCCTGTTTTTGTGGTGCTGGGAATCAAACCCAGGACCTCAGAGACTGCAGAGCGGTGCCCTACCAACTGAATTAAATCCCAGCCCAAAATGGAGGTGAGGTTCGCATAATTAACCACTTGCAAGTGAGTGCTGAGCCACCACCCCCTCTACCGAGTTCTGCCCTTCTCTCCCCCCCTGGTCCCCTCTGCAGTCGCTCCCACCCCATGTCCTGCAACCTGGCTCCACAGGTTGCTCCGCACGTGCCTTCTGCCTCTGCCCTCTCTGTCGCCTGTGCTGGCGCCTCCTCCTTCACACAGCAGAGCCGCGTCCTTTGCCTGCGTGGGCCACGGTCTGTTTATCCATTTATGGGTGAATGGACGTGTGGGGCGTTGCCACCTTGGGTGGCAGGAACGGCGCGGCCCGGCATTCCTGTGCAGGCCTTCAGGTGCCTGTTTTCAATTCTTTTGGGTGTACGCTTAGGAGTGGAAGTGCGGGGTCTGGGGGTGCCTGCTCCTGTCCTAAGATACCTCCACACTGTTTTCCACAGTGGCTGCACCATGTCACCACCCAGCAGCTGTGCCCGAGGCTTCCATTTCTCCCCATCCTCTCCAGCGTCTGTGGCGGGGGCTGCCTGTTTCTGTGCTGGCGAGGGCTCTGTCACTCAGGTTCATCCCAGCCCGGCATGTGGGTTTTTAATGGCAGCCCTGCCAGGGCGGGGAGGGTGTCCCACGGTGGCTTGGATTGGCACTTCCTGATGGCGGTTTGCGCCCTTTCGTGAGCCCTTGCCTGTGACGGATCCCCTGCTATGAATGAGGAAAATGAGGCTCTGAGAGGGGCCAAGGGACTGCCCGGCCTCACAGCTGGCCAAAGGCGAGCTGAGATTGGACCATGGCCGCTGGCCCGGGACTCAGTAGGTTGACAGAGGCTTCTCCTTCTGGGCTTGTGGTTCTGAGTCCGACTCAGCAGCACAGCTTGAGTTCTCCATGCCCTCCCATTCCTGTGACTGGAGAAAGGGCAATGGGCATGGCCCACCCCGACACTGGCCGGCTTCCCACCCCTGGCCAGCGCGTCAGACACGGCCTAGATTGGAAAGGCCCCGTCAGAAAGAGCACCCCAGAGCGCTCTGCACAGAGGTCCCCCCTGCACATTAGGAGGGAAGTTGGGGGGCCAGCTGTCTGTTCCCTTGCTGTGGGCAGGTTGGCCTTGGTTCAGAGGCGGGGGGCGCATTTTGCCCCTGCAATAGTGAGCGGGGGCCTGGAAAGGACCCTCAGCCATTGCAGCTCAGACTCTGCCCCCTGAGCAGGTACAGGTTGGCTGTGTGTGACTGTGACGTGCGTGGCCCCAGCCAAGGTGAATAATCGCACACGCGTGTGAACGTGCACGTGAGTGTGTGTGCGTACACCTCCCTTGTGCGTTCCCCGGCTGTGCCTCAGCCACCTCACAGTGACCCTAGAAAGGAGGTCGAACTTGCTGCCCTTGGCTGGCTCAGGGGCTGAGCAACTGAGCCTCCTTGGGGGAGGGGCCAGCCTGGGGGCTGAGGACCGGCTGGTGCCAAGCTCTTGGTGTCTGTTGCTCCTTCCCCAAATCCTGACTTGCCCAAGGGGCAGCCAGGGAGCAGAGGGGACAAGGAGACCCCACTCAGTCGGCCCTGAGCTGTGCCCCTTGCTCAGCTCTCCCAGGTCCTCAGTAACAGACCTGTGGGACCCGCAGGAAGCCCAGGCCAGCCCCCTATGGTCTCCTGGGCTCCCCAGACTCCCTCTGCCCATCCTGGAGAGGCTCTGCTGGGACGGTTGGGGGAAAATGCGTGCAACCGAGGACTCGCTGGCGGTGGCACCTGCAGAGGCCCCCCAGAGCCAACTCCACTCCCACTGCACTAGGCTGGTTCCGGCGGCTGCAGAACCTGGACGCTCTCCCAGGTTTGGTCTTGAGCTCCACGCATACGCCCCGAATGTGACAGCTGCTTCTCCGTCTCCTACCGACTTCTGAATGCCAAGAGAGGGGTCCCGGTGGTCAGAATGGAATATTTTTATGGTAAAAAATGAGCTGCTGTTGCGTCGGCTCCAGGAGGGTGGGAGCCGTCACCCGAGGTTGCCCAGGCAGACGGATGAAAATTCTGCTTATGAAGTCGCTGCTCCCCCATTAATTAGGGGGGAGGGGCACTCCCGCACCACCGCGGCCTCACCCACGGCCAAAAGCTTGTCAACATTTTCCACAAAGAATGAAAATGTAAATAACTTTCAGATTATTCAATGTCACCAAGGTATGGAAAAAGGTCGCCATACTGGGTGCCATTTATCTCTCGGTGGATTTAAAGAGCTTTTTTCTATTAAACTTCTTAAAATTAATGTTTTATGTTGCTCAGAGTAATTTGAACAATTATGGGCTGAAAGAATTGATCATTACCGCCCTTGGGACTTGGTGCTCCAGACCATACCTTTGAAAAAAAAGCCTGATTTATGGGGGTTGTTGCTCCACCGGCAAGCCCTGGGGTTTGAACCTCCTGTCCCTCCTGGGGAGCCCCAGGGTGGGGGAGGGCTGGTCCCGTGGCAGATGGTGAGAAGGGAAACAGGCAGGGGACGTGTGTGTCCCCAGGCGACCCCAGATTGGCAGGGTCCTACAGCATAGGAGCCCTGTGTGAATTTTACATGTAACAGAATAAAAGCCCTTTTATGTGGTCCTTGAAGTGACTGTCTCCATCCTTCAGGCACTTTCGCTTAATGACATAACACAGTTGTTAAACTCAAAGTTTAACCAGCCCAAGTGGGTGGAATGGGAGATTCCCACTCAGAACCCAGGGGACTCCCCTGCTGGTGGCTCAGCTGGTGGGTATGGGGCCAACCCCCTCCCCCATCCTGGGCCGGGCCTCTACCAGGATAAGCGGCAGAAAGGGCAAAAGGCAAAAAACATGGGTCTTGGCATGCCACCTCGCCTGCCTCTCCCGCCGACAGCTCTGCAATGCATTCCAGACCTCCTGGGCCAGTGGTGTGGGTCAGACCAGTCCCCTGCCCAAAGGGTCTCCTCTGTGGAGCGGTCCCTCCCCAACAGCACCTGGGATCCACGTTTCACCCCCTACAAGGGAGAGAGACTCGGAGACTCCAGGCATGAGGAGATTGGGTGCTGGGAACCCGCGTTCAGGCCTGACACCCCCACTCTGCCTGGTCCACAGCAGGGCTTGTGTAAGTGATCTCTGCAGACCAGGATCCCAGAGCCACGGGGCATCGATCCGGCTTCCCTTCACATCTCCCCTGCCTGGAGCTGAAGACGGCCCGCAGGCCAAGGTCTCTCTCCGACCAAGGTCTGGAGCTTCACTGGGCCCTCACCCAGTACCCAGGCTGACCAGAGCTGGAGGAGGTCAGAGCCAAGTCCGCTGCAGGCATTAGGTGCCCAGCCGCTGGTCTCCTCCAGGCCTGCACGAGGTGTTCAGATAGGGTACTGGAGCCTGTGAGTTTATGCAAATGGCACTCTGGGGGGCTATGGATCTGACCTACCCCGGACTCCAGGAGCCAGGGACCACCCAGTGTCTGAGCTCCAGGCAGGGCCATGAGTGCTCCGCCCCCAGCCTCCCGGCCCCTCCCCCTCCTGCCTCTGGCCGCCTGCCTCTCACTGGGTTCCCCGTGAGGCCAGCTGGAGCAAGCTGGACTGGGCACTGCAGACAGGCGAAGGGCCCGAGGGGACACTTAGCACTTCATTAACCTGTCAGCGCCTAAAAGGCCCCCAGTGGCCTGGGGGAGGGGCCGCAGACCGGAGGGGCAGGGCGGGGCTTGAGGATGTGAGCCACGTCTGGAGGCCGTGGTCCAGCCAGCACCAGTGCCTTGGCAGCTCTTGCGCCTTCCCCAGAGCCTGACTGGACCTGGGCTCTGAGCTACTTTCCCTCCGCAGCTCACGCCCCACCCCAAGGGCCACAGCCACCCAGGTCCAATCTTATACTTCCATGCTGAGCTGTGCTGGCCCTTCCCTGGTCACCTCCTCCTGAGAGACCCAGTGGGCATCAGGGACCTTCTCTCTGGGGCCTCTTCTCCCTGGTGGCCACCCTCTGCTGTTCCCAGGGGGTCTGGGTGCCCTGAGCCACCTTCCTCCAGGCTAGGTAGGACCTAGGGGGCTGGAGCTTGCAGGAAGTCTGGGTGGGCCTCCCTCCTGCCCACCAGGACCCCAGCTCAGGCCTCTCTCTCTCCCTACAGCCCACGGCAGGTTCTGGAGACAGGTCCCAGGAGGCCAGGGCTGAGCAACCGGAGCCAGTGTGAGAGCTGCCTGGGCTTGGCCCTGGACACCAGGCCCTTTCTCTGTGAGCGGTCTCAGTCCCTTAGCTCCTGCTCCATCACTCCCAGGCCCGAGGCCCCTCCTCCAGCCTGGATGGGCTGGTGGCCCCCCAACATCCTGTCCTGCCCCTTGCCTTCCCTTCTTTTCCAGCCCTTCCCTGGGCCAGGACTCCCTCATCAGTGACAAGACAGGATGAGAAAGGGTGCTGGGTGGCCATGGAGCTCAGGAAAGGGTGTGCCAGGCAGTGCCCCCAAAAACAGCTGATCCCAGCCAGGCCCTCCCCAAAAGACACCAATCCTGGGGGACCTGGGGGGGGGGCAGAGAAGGGAGAAGGCCTAGGTCCAGACACTCCAAGCCGCCTCCCTTGGCCACTGCCTTCCTGTGGCTCCCTATCGTCTGTGTGGGCTGGGGTTTAGCTCAGTTGGTAGAGGGCTACTCTGCACTCTTGAGGCCCTGGGTTCAATCCCCAGCAGCAAAAATGGGAGAAGGAGCTGGCAGCCCACTCCCAAAGCAATCCTGAAACAATCAGCCATTGAAAACCCTGTGAATAGCAGAGAAGGGGAGTCAATGACTCACATGAAGCCCCTAACAACAAATCCTCTCCTTGGGCTGGAGGCCACCTGGAAGGTCCCCTGTGAAAGCCACTTGTCCATTGCTGCTACCAGCCAACCTTGCCTTCACCCTCCTCGAGAACAGGGATTCCTTCCAGCTACTCTGCCCCAGGGAGACCCTCAGAGAGAAGGTCCAGCCCTCCCATCCTCCAGAAGGGAGGCTGAGGTGGGGTGGCTCTGGCCTCTTTTGAGCACTCCTATGGTGAACAGACACCTGCAGCCGTAGCCCTGTGGCACCCGATCCCGTCAGATCTCGGAAGCTAAGCAGGGTCGGGCCTGGTTAGTACCTGGATGGGAGACCGCCTGGGAACACCAGAAGCTGTAGGCTTGGGAGAAGGACCTGGCAACCCACTCCCAAAAATCAATCTGCCATTGAAAACCCTATGCACACCAGAGAAGCACTGACAATAGTGTTTCCCCCGTTGTACAGAGGGTTGCTATGAGTCAGATACCAACTTCACGACACCTAACAACAACAACAACAGGGCAAACAGGGGGCTGCAAATGCCTTGACCTTCACCTGAGGTCTCCCCTTGAAGGGGCCATCATCCTGGCTTCTCTTTACAGGGTTCAGAGGGGTCAAGCCACTGGCTCTGGGTCACAGGGCAAGTTAGCCCGACAGCTGAGATTGGAATCGGATTGGAGGACGGCCTGAATGCTGACCAGCTGACCCTGTTGCACTCCCTGCCCCACTGAGCAGCTCCTTGAATAGCCCAGCCCTTGCCCCTCCCGGGACAGAGGGCAGAGCCCTCAGCACTCCCTGCATGGATGCACAGACTGTCCCCACACCTCCTTCCGGGGCTCAGGAGCTTGGCCAAGACCAAGGGCAGAGAGCACCCAGACCCTCACCAGGAGCCGTCCAGGGGAGGAGCAGCAGCCTGTCCAGTGCTGCCCTCCACTTTCACAGGACCGGCCTCCCCCAGCAGCACCTCGAGCCTCACTGAAGACAGGAACCTCCCGGCAGCAGTAACTGACAAGTTTATTGAAGTTGTGGAAAGAGCTGATCCCCAGAGGGTAAATAAAATTCACAGGACGTTCACAGAACCAACAGGTGCCTAGATCCTGGGTTTGAGGAATGACTTTGACTCCCGCGTGGACTGTCTCTGCAGTTGGGGTGGCCGCAGCTGCCTCAGGACCAGAGCATCTGAGGGAGCCCCGTCCCCCTGTGCTCCGATGTGGGCGTCGGAGGGCAGGGTCGCTCAGCACTGGGGCAGGCTGTTTGGCAATGGTGTTGGGGGAGGGGAAGGCTGTGCCACAGGGAAGGGGATGAGAGTCTGGGGAGGTGCTTATGAATTTAGAGAATTGACCCACAGTGGAGGAGGGGCCCCAGGAAGCCCCGCCTCCTCCTCCTGAAGAACAGAAAGATCCAGAGACCCAGGGGAGGGGCGCAGGGGCTCGGGGAGGAGGAGTTGGTGGCAGAGAAGCCCAGAAGCCCTAAGGGGAGGTGGGATCCCCTCCAGGGTCTTGTCACTGCCCCAGAAGACACAGGTGTGTCCCCTACTCTGCACCCACACTCAGAGACACGTGGAGCCTAGGAAGGAGAGCGGTTATTGTCTTCTGTGTTTAGACATTAAAGTATCCTCCAGCTGCACACGGGCAGAGGCCCAACTGAGGGGCGACACCCCTGCCTGAAGCAGTGGGAAGTGCTCCATTCAGCTGGTCAATAGGGAGAGAGAATACCTTACAAACCCAGCCCAGGGGTCAGGGCTTGTGGGCAGCCACCAGGCAGCCACCGCTGCGTCCAGGAGGGCCTGCGAGTCCCTCAGCCCCTGCCCGGGGCTGGAGGGTCTGGTGTGGGCAGGCTCCACAGACACCAGCCCTCCTCCGTGTCCTCCTCCTGCCTCCTCAGAGGTCCTTGGGATGGCGAGCTCGGCTCCCTAGCCGCCCACCCAGGGGCAGCGCTGCGGGACTGGGCCGAGCTGGTGGAGCCAGGGTGCCTCCGTCAGAACTGGGCGTGGTCCACCTCATCCAGCCAGGAGGCGGGGCTGGCAGGAAAGTCAGGGTAACCACCACTGCTCCCCGTGGACAGGTCAGAGCTGGGTCCGTTTCCTGCTAGCACCCTCATGGGCGGGGGTCCCCCCGGGGGCCCCGAAGGTACAAGGCCCAGGCTGGTGTCTGGGTACACCAAGCTGGAGAGGAGGGGCTGGGGGCCCGGGAGGCTCTGTGGGGCCCCGGGGGAGGGGGGGACGCCATAGGGGCTGCTGGGCCGTAGCTCTCGGTACTGCTCAGGGGCTGCCAGGCCTCCGTGCTCCAGGGTGAAGCTGCCCAGGGCTCCTGTGGGCCGGCCCAAGGCCGGGGTGGGCTCCCCTAGGCTGCCGTACAGGCCGTGAGCAGGGCCTATGTCAGCCATGGACGGCTCATCTGCAACGGAAGCAGAGAGCTCAGATCAGCGCTCCCGCTCCACTTCCCTAGGGTCCAATCCCAGCCCCCACAGGGGTGACTACCTGTGCCTCACAACTGGCCAGTGAAAGCCCCTTCTGCCCTCAGAATTTACAGGAGCCCCTGCCCCACCCCCACCCCTCCACCTAAATTTCTTCAGGGGGGTTTGATTGAGTATCTAAGGAATAAGGGGAGGGTCCTGGTGGGTTCAGAGCCAGAACCAGCCTGGCCAGGGCCGGGGCTACCAGGATAATCCCACAGGCAGCCCTGGGAGGAGGCACAGATACCACCACCTCCATTTTGCAGGTGAAGAGATTTAGACCCGGAGAGGCTGGACTAGTAGTTTAAGGTCACAGTACAGCAAAACCACAGGTGGACATTAAGGGGTGGGGTAGGTGTTCCTGGTGCAGAGAATAAAGCAATCAGATTCCACAGGGAAGGACGAAAGCGTCTCTCTCTCCAACGCTCCTCTCTCCAACAGCCACCCTCAAAACGAGCTGGCCATTCTCCTAAAGGGGCTGGGATTTAGCTCAGTTGGCAGAGCGCTGCGCTGCAGTCTCTGAGGTCCCGAGTTCAATTCCCAGCACCGCAAAAATGGGAGAAGGACCTGGCAATCCACTCCCAAGGCAATCCGGACACAGTCAGCCATTGAAAACCCTATGAGGGTTGCTATGAGTCGGATACCGACTTGACGGCACCTAACAACAACAAGATTCTCCTAACAGCCTCTGCCTGGCCTGGGAGCTGACCCCTGCCAATCGAAATCTGTGGTCCTGAGTTGGACAGGTGACCCAGGTCTTTACAGGTTTTGCAGGTAAAGCCAGAGTCCCCTAACCCTAGCCCCTAAGAAGGAAACACAGATTCCCAGGCTCCCTGGGACCCAGAGAACCGCTGTTCTTCCCCAGCCCCTGGCGTCTCCTCAAAACAGTACCAGTTTGTATCGGCGTGAGGTGGCCGCCCTACCGGTGAAGGAGACCTCAGCGTCGCTGTCCTGACCCTCCTGGATGCTGTCCTTGTCCGACTTGGAGCTTCCGCGGGAGCGCTTCATGTTGCGGAAATACTGCCCCCAGCGCTGCCGGCCCGCGTCCTTCTTCAGCCTCTTTTCCTTGGCCCGGCGGTTCTGGAACCAAACCTGGGGGGCAGGGGTGGTGAGGGGCCATCGCGGCGCGGGGCCCTCGGAGGCCGCCCCCGCTCTCTACACAAGCAGCCGCGTCCGCAGGGTGGGGCGGGCCGCCCGGGGCTCGGGACGAGCGCGGACTCGCGGGGCGCTGACCTGCACGACGCGCATGTCCAGGCCGGTCTCGGACGACAGCTGCTCGCGCACGTGGCGCGCCGGCTTGGGCGAGGTGTTGTAGGCGCTCTTTAGCGTCTCCAGCTGCTTGGCCGTGATGGTCGTGCGCGGCCGCTTGGCGGTGGCCTCGGCCTCTGCGCCGGGTGAGCGGCGAGGTCAGCTCGCCCTCCTCCCGCCGCCTCCGCCCAGGCGCGCGCCGACGTTGCCCCGATGCCCACCGCAGTGGCCCAAGGCCCCCAAGCCCACCCGCGGTGCGGAGCGGGAATCGAACTGAGAACATGGAGGGTACCGGGACCCTCGGCGATGGGGACTGTTTACTAGGAGCCCTCCGCCCGCATCGCGCGCACCCACTGCCTCCTCCGCCCGCCCTGGCCCGGTCCCCTTTATTCCGAGACTGTGTGTCTTCGTGGGCAAGAATGTGGAGCGAGAATCCGGACCAGTGTGGATAACCCGCGTAGTTCAGAAACCTCTTCTTCCGAGAGGGAGGTCGCTGCTAAAGCTGCCGGTCTCCGCTTCCCGGAGCAACCGCGCTCGGGGCCTGGGGGTCCCCCCATGTCTCCAGGCCCAAATAGTTTAAATTCCCGCCCCCACCCCTATTTGTGAACGCAGAGGAAGGCACGGGAGGTGAGGGTTTCCCCCAGCGCGGGTGCCCGAGGGCCCTCCCCGCCCCCTGACCTCGTTGCTTGGCTGTTTCGTAGTCCGCTTTGCACACCAGCCGGCTGTCCTCCATGAGGTAGAACTCGTCCCCCGTGGCCAGCTGCCGCTTGCACACCACGCAGGCAAAGCAGTGCAGGTGGTACACGAAGTCCTGGGCGCGGCGCACCACCTGCGTGGGCGGGATGCCCAGCTGGCAGGCGGCGCACTTGGTTCCGAAGCGCCTGCGGGACGCACAGGGCGGGCTCAGCGCGGCAGCGCCGACGCTCCTTCGCCCGGAGCGGGTTGGAGTGCCGCGAGCGCCTGGCTCCCGCAGTCCGCGAGGAAGGCTCGGGAAACCTTGTCTCCGGGTCCGCTGGCAGCCTGGGCAGAGCCACACTTCGTACGAACAGGGGACCCTTGGGGTCCTCAATCTCTGTCTGGAGAACCTGAGGGAGCAGAGTCTGCTCCTTGCTGGATGTCCGAGATGGATCTAGAGGGACAGCACCCCCCCTGGGGCAATTCCCTTGGACCCCAGAGACTGAAGACCTCCCCAACAGTAGGGACAAAAGCAAGCACAATGGAAGAGGAAGGAAGTCGAACAGAGTTCTACAGATTTGGGCTTGTCTTTTTAAACAACTGCCTCCATGATTTACAAAATAAATTTCCTTTAAAAAAACAATAATATAGCGCTGGGCACAGTGGTGCACGCCTGTAATCCCAGCGGCTCCGGAGGCGGAGGCAGAAGGATCACAGGTTCGAGACCAGAGCCAGTCTGCATAATTTAGGTAATTTAGCGAGACCCTGTCTCAAAAAGTAAAAAAAAAAAAAAAAAAAAAAAAAAAAAAAAAAAAAAAAAAGGGCCGGGGGTGCAGCTCAGTGGTCCAGCACTTGCAGAGCATGCAGGCGCGAGGCCCTGGATTCAATCCCCAGTACCGCAAAAAAAAAAAAAAAAAAAAAAATTGCCACTGTCCCCCCCCCGCCCCCCGCCCAGTCCCAGCCACCCAGAGAGCACCCACCCTGAGCTGGGCACTCTGCCTGCATCACAGGAGGGGCCAGAGTGTGCCTAGAGATACAGGCTCCCCGAGCTCCCTGCTCTTTTCCGTGACCCTCGGGTACTGCTCCCTGACCCTTTGTCCCTTTGTCCCACACCCAAGCCAGGCTCACTTGAAGAAGTCATCCTTGCAGTACACGCTCTCTCCTCGGCTGAAGCAGCGCTCAGCCAGGGGCGTGTGGCAGTCGCTGCACTTGAGGCACTTGCTGTGCCAGTGGCGGTCCAGGGCTTTGAGGATGAAGCGGTCCAGGATGTGCTGGTCGCAGCCGGCACACAGAGGTATCTCTGTGGGCACAGGAAGGACCCAGGTCACAGACAGCTTGCACACGGGCAGTGGTAAAATTCTCTTCTCACCAACTAGAGCCTCCAGGACCCAGGGCTGCCAAGAGAGTCCCTCTTCCCTGCACACCTTCCCCTGCCAGCCTGAGCAGCCACCTGGCTCCCCAGGATGGGGGGTGCAAAGACTCATATCCCATGGGAACCTGAAACAGGTCTAGAAATGTGTCTGGAGCGGGACAGTGAGCAGGCTATCCCATGAGGCTAAATATCGTCAATTGCAAGGTGTTCCCCATGCCAAGATGGATGCATGTTGAACCCTAATGAAAATCCCACCCCAGGGGGATCAGCTTGGAAAACCAGAACAGAAAATGGGGAAGCAAGTCCTTACTATCACCAGAAGGAGGGACACTCAGGGTTGCCTTCTTTACACAACTAAACATCCTGGCCTCGCTTTCTAGAGGCTCCAGGGAAGTGACCCAGGCTGGTGCCCTGTGGCCCCTGAGATAAAAACAAACGGACGCCGGTCCTATCTTTGAATGGCTGGAGTATTTGTGAGTGGACTGGCTAAGCGAATCCGCTGTCCTCACTCGGGTGTGGGTATCAGAACACACAGTAGGTGCTTGCCCTCCCCCACGGGATCACGAACGCAAACACCAGTTCCCACCAGTTCTGTCCCTGGAGCCTGCAGGCCTCAGGGGTATCAGGCTGTGGAAGCCCTCGGGTGCCACATAAAAGGGCTGTGAACCCCTGAAGGGCTCAGGGACCCTTCAGCCTGGGGTTTGCAGGCCGAGGACTCCCTGCTAATTTAGAAAGTCTCTGAAAGAGAGCTGAGCCACATGCAGGAGCTGGGACCTGCTCCAATGTTACTGTTCTTACCTCGCTGGCCACAGACCACCAGCTCCAAGCTGTCCACCAGTGGACAGGAAAGACTGGGAAGGGGTTCCGTGGTGAGCAAAGGAAATCGGGAGGACATCCGCTCCACCTCCCTCCAGCACTGGCCACAAACCCGCTGTGGACTCTCCCGCATCAAGCAAAACCGCGGACCCAGGTGCGCAGCCTAAGGACGCACCGCGCGGCTGGAATCACCATCGAGGGCCGCGATCACGGGGCGGCGAGGATACCCCGCGTAGGACTGTGTGTTTGGACGGCCCGCCCAGCGCGGGTTCAGCACCGCGGAGCGGACAGCGCCTCGGACCTCAGGCCGCCGGAACCCGCTTCTGGCAAAAGCCATCCCCGCTCGCCCGCGAAGCCCCCTCGACCCCGGCTTACGCTGCATGGCGACTCCAGGCCGTGTGCGGTCTCTCACGCTCCGACCAGCCCTGCGGAGCCTCCGCGCTGCCCGCGCGCTCCGGCAAGCGCTCCCCAGCCGTCGCGCGGAGCCCTTCTCCCTCCCTTCCTCTGCCTCCCCTCCCACCTTTTCCTCCCAGCCCCTGAGGCCAACCACTCCCAGGAGCCATCGGAAAATAAATAAATAAATAGGTAGGGCACAGCTGACCGGGCAGCCTGGACCTAACCTCTTTCCCGCCTGCTTGGTCCATCTCCCTCCACGCCCAGCCGCTTCCTTCCCCATCCCACGGTCCTGCCTGCCCCGATCCCGCGGAGAGCGGCCGCCGGGTTCTCTAGAGCCAAAGCCCTGGAAGGAATCCGGGGCCCCGGAGAAGCTGGGCTTCTTCCTGTGGACAGGCCCTGACCACCAGCTGGGTAGTAAACAGCAGGCGCACATGGAAGCCACCGTCAAGATTCGAATTAGAGAAGATCTACGGGTCCATCCCGACGACAGGCCCTGCCTGTGCCTCCAACCCCCGGAAAGTGAGGAGCGTCTGGGCGAAAGTGGCCCTCTTGGGGACCCTCCTGAGCCGTGGTCACTGGACCTGCAACACTCCCTGCGCCCCCTTCAGCTCAGGGGCCCAGCCAGAGCTGTAGAGGGTCTCCTTGGCCGTTGCTGGACTTCGGAGGACCACGCGCTCCGACAGCATAGCGCCAGGGGCCCCCCACACTCTCGGCGAGGGCGCCTGTTGGCAGAAACGCCGGCAGCCCTAGCATGCGCTCTCCCGCAGGTCCCCCGGCTCCAGCAGGCCTCCCAGCCCATGCCAGGAAGGCCCGAAGGACCTCCAGGTCTCCCCGCTGCGGCCGCTCCGCGGGACACCCACCTCGGCGCAGGTCGGCCCGCCGCGCCAGCAGCGCCAACAGCAGGTCGCTGCTCGCTGACTCCCGGGCCGGGTCCAGCTCCCCGCGCGCCTCCATGGGGCCGCGCACCCGTTGCCTCCGCCCTCTGACCCTGAACTTCTCCTGGGTCCGGCAGGACCGCGGCCACAGTGGTCCCGAGCCAGCGTCCGAGCGACTCGTGGCGCTGCTGGGCGCTGTGCCCGCGGACGGCCTTGGGGCCGGGAGCCTCCGGCCGCGCGGAGGGCGGAGCAGCGGGATCGCGGTGCGGTGCGAGGGGCGGGGCCCCAGCGCGGGGCGGGGCCCGGGGTAGCAGAGACGCCTGGGGGGCTACCGCCTGCTCTACGCATTTTTGCGCCCCCACCCACAGTGCTTTTACGCCACATCGCGTGCCCAGCCTGATGGCGGGGACGGCAGGCAAGACCCGGGTCAAGGCTGCCGGCGGAGCCCGCAGCTGGACTCAGGGGCTCTGGGAAAGCTAGCGGTCCTCGGAGAAGTGGCAGGGAGCGAGGGAGGGAGCCGGGTTCTTCTGTCGCTGAAGTTTGGCTTCGGGATCCGAGCTGCGAGGCTTCCCGACAACCGCCGCTCGCCAGAAGCACAGCTCGAAACCCGGAGTTAACGCCGCGCCTAAGGCATCAGGGGAGCAGCCAGGAGCCAGACGCGACCCCCGCAACTGGGAGGCCTCTGGGCCCTACCTCTGGAACGGCTGGCCCTGGCAGGCTCAGAGAAAGCGCAATTCTTGGGAGGGAAGCAAGCCCAGGGTCTTTGGCCTGGACTCGCTGTGGAGACCCAGGGTCAGGAGGAGCTGAGCTGGGGAAGCCCGAGAGTCACCCTCACTCCCCAGCCCACTCCCTGTACCTCTAGAGAACAATCGCTGTGCCCTGAAGCTCAGCGTACTGCCCCGCTCGGAACAGGTGCCCTCTAGAGCTCATCCTGTCCTGGCGCCTGCACAGACTCCCCTGCCTCTGCTCAGAGGGCCCCCAGCACCCGGCCACCAGCCAGCTCCAGACCTGCATGGCCACTGGCTGACAGCACACAGCAGTGTGTGGGCCCCTGGCGGCCAGGACGTGATGGAGAATCCGCAGGTTGCTCTCTGCCTCTGCCTTTTGGACTCTGGGCTTTGAGGGCCAAGGATGGCAGGATGGAGCAGGGAGAGCACAGACTCCCTCCCTTGGCACACCTGCTGCAGGGCGCTGGAGCCCAGTGTTGACTGAGCAAAGGCCTGTGTGGCCACACTCTGTCCCTTCGTCTAGTGCTGCACTAGTTAGTCAGGAAGGCCCAGGGCACGCCAGCAGGGAGCTGAGTGGGCCGGGTGGGCAGGGTGGGCTGGGGGTGAGCCGTTGAGTGTCAGCTGCTGCGGAGGCGGCGTGAAGGCCGTGTGTGGCCAGACTGGGGAGGGGTCGGCCTCATGCTGCTGGGCATCTGGCTGGCCGCCAACAATGCCTCCATTATTTCCCAACGTCCGTGGCAATAGAGTGGCCCCTAGGGAGGGTGATTCAGGCGGGAAGCTTGGCCAGGGGTCCCCTGCTGCAAGCCAGGGCCTTGTGGGACCGGCAGGGCACTGACGGAGGAGGCTCACTCTGCCCGGTCCCAGCGCCCTGCAGGCCAGCACGAGGCCCTCCTGGCCACCCTGGACCCTGCTGCAGTCTCCACGTCCCAGCTACTATCTTCCTGGACTGACTTTTCCTCCAGCCGCCCCTCCTGCGGCCTCTCAGCCCTCCTGCCTGGGATAGAGGCCGCCAGATGGGCGGCTCTTACCCCGGGTCTCGCCGAAGGTGCAGAGGGCGGCGGCCGCGGGGCCCCCGGGCCTCTTTCGGCTGCAGTCCAGCCCCTCTTCCAGGAGCATCGCAGGTGCTGGTCGGGTCCGAATGGCCTTTTCCAAGTGCTGAAGCTCCCCCAGGCCGTGGCGGGTCGAAAGCGGAGTCAGAGCTGGGCTGGCGCTGTCCGTGGTGCTGAAGGCGGCGCCGGCGCCCCCACCCCCACTCCGCCCCTCTCGCCCCTGCCCCTCCTCTGTCCCCGCCCCCAGCTCCCACTCCCGCCAGGGTGTCAGGGGGCGGAGTCGGGCGCATGCCCTTCCCTCCCGCACTGGCTTTGGCAGGACTGGGCTCAGACACCCTTGGCCCTCACCCTGGCCCTGCCGCTGCCACAGGGCAGTCTCTCCGGTCCTGCTTTGCCCTGGGCTCCAGGCTGTACCAGGAGGCATCGCCTTCGCAGCAAGCGGGTCCTGCGCCCGCGGGGCTGGAAGCCACTGGGCACTGCCCTCCCGGCTGGCAGCTTTCTGGAAGGCAGTGCCCAGGCCGCTGGTAGAGTGGACACGGGGCCCAGAGGCCTTCTAGCGCTGCTCCTGGCCCCGAGGGACTTCCCACACTCAACCACTTGCACCCAACACTCTCTGGCCGGTCTCAGCACCCTGTACTCCACCCAAGGCAGCAAGAAGAAAGGGTGCCTGTGCTCAAACCTGCCCACGCTGCAGGGCCCCAAGGGGAAGCTGTGCGGGACTCCAGAGCCTGAGCTCCCAAGCTGAGGACAGCGGGAGCCTGCTTCACACTCACTGCCCCAGGCTGCCACTTGGGCCGGGCCACATGGCTTCTCTGTGAAAGGGTGCTGGGCAGAAGCCAACAGAGACCTCACTGGCCTCCACACTTTATACCTCTGCTGGGCGTCCCTCAAGAGTTTAAGCAGGGCCACCTCTAGCACATTCTGAAATTGTGTGATTGTATCTCAGCTGCCATTTACACTGGTCTGTTGTGTAAAATGAAGGGTGCAGGTCTCAGTCCTGATCAGCTCCAAGGAGATAAGCTATCACCAATTTTCTTTCACTTTCCATCTGATCCCTGGGCTATCTTCCAAAAAGCCTAGGATTTCAGTTACCCCGACAATAAACTCTAGGTGGGAACCAGGGTCCATCCCATACCCCCACGTCCATCTCACGGTGAAGCTAGCTCACGTTTCAAAAGAACTGTGACAGTCTTCTCAAATGTTGGATTCCTTTATTCTTAAAATGTGCACATTATAGTTTACTTAAATACAAAATGTTCACTTCCCTAGCAGGTAAGAAAGTTCACCAACATTTCCATGCCAATTGGCTTTTTAATCAAAATCTTTCCATTAAAAATAAATAAGCATTTAAATTACTCAACTATTATATTCATCAGCGTCCACACCTTTTATAATACTTAAAACTTCAGGAAACAGACCTCGCACCTTGCCAACAAGTGGTGCCAGTTCTGCACAGGCAGGCAAGATGTGGGTGGCTGCTCTCACTGCAGGACGGCCCAGCGCACCCGCTGAAGATGCTCTGCCTGCACTGGGACCCTGGGGAAGTGGCAAGCTTATCCCCCAGGAGTGGTGGCGCTAGCTCAGCATGAGGGAGGCTAACAGCTGGCCCCGCCTAACCTGGGATTCTGCAAAGGTCAGAGCTGTGAGGGTGCGCCGCAGCAGCAACTCTGGCTCAGCTGGGAAAGGGGCCACCCTCAGGGGGAAAGCCAATCCCCGCCACCCGGAGGCGGTTTACCTGAGGGTTCAAGGTACATCCCCCTGGAGCTGCGCGGAAACCTGCCTGGCGTGCAAGCTGACAGAGAGGCCACACAGTGTCTTCAATAACAGGGTCACACAACCAGCTATAGAGACGAGCTCAAGGTTTTCCAAAACACGGGGTTCTAGGGGTGAAAAAGTGTCAAACAAGAAGAAACCTCTTGTGGCCCAGAAGTGAAGCAGGAGGCTCACAGTGGCGTGCCGCCAGGCCCTCCCCGGCCACAGCGGGCTGCCCAGCTCTTGGAATCCAGACCTCCCACACAGAGGAGGGCCCGCTGACACAGCCCAAGCAGACAGCTGTCATTTCTCTCAAGCGGCAGCAGTGACAGTGATGTTCCAGGGTCTTAAACGACACCCGTGTGACCAACCGTCATTAGGAAACGTGAGTATAAAACGTAAAACAGGCGAAGTGGAAAGAATATTTACAACAATCACAGTCACACAAGTGTGCAAATGGGCGCACACACACACACACACACACACACGTGCATCTGAGCCTGTTCTATCCAAGTAAGAAGCAGCTTGTCAGACAAACCAACAGCCACAAAGGATCTCAATAGGAATGTTCCCAGAAACTGTATACTTGCTTTGCTTTGTTTGAGCCTTCAAAGGCAAACTTACCACTGAAGGTTTGTGTCTTATAAACACCATGTTTAAATTGTTAATGGTTAAAAAAAAAAAGAATTACCCTCCAGGCCTGGGAGGCCAGCACCGGTGGGGGGCCCTCCTCAACAGCCTCAGGCCAGGAGGTGGCGAGCAGGGCCCACGGCCCCCTGCTCTGCGTCCCTGCCCTCCCTGGTGCCCCCTGCAGCACTAGACAAGCTGCACAGATGACAAAGGGCTCGTGGAGGCCCCTGTGGCAGTGCTCCGCAGAAACAGAGCAGTTCTCTTCACCCGCCTGTGTGGGTGGGGCAGGGCGGGACCCACCCAGTGCCACCCACAGGGCCCAGGGCTGCTCCAGGACAGCAGGACAGTGATGGTGACCTCCCTTACTCGCAGTCTTGTCATCAGATAGGCAAAAAGGCACTGCTACCACCCCCGCCCTGCCAAGCCCCAGGTTTGCTGCTCACAGCCCCTGGGTTATTTCTTGAGACAGAGAAGCTACGGAACTCCCCGGCCTCCCCCCCGCTGTTGGGAATGAAACGCCTCGCAGAGCGCGGGGTGAGCAAACCTTCCTGCTCTGAGGGCCCCAGGCGCCAGTGCAAACGTGCTCTTGTTAGGCAGGGACAGCCCCGCTGCCAAAGAGCATGAGTCACAAACCACTGAGAACCAAGTGTGTTTTGTAGGCTGCCAGAGCAAGAAACATCTGGAAAGGCCACCGTGCTTCCGCTCTGCTGCCTCCTGGCGAGGCTGTGTCCCCGGGGGTTGGGGGTCTCAAAATGCAAAAGCCAGGCCTCGCAGAAGGACACACAGCTCGGCAGCTGACACAGCACGGAGGAGGCTGTGCGCTGCACCTGCCTCGGACTTCTGACCTAGAAGAGCGAACACAATGAAGTCTTTCTGACACGGGAGCGAGGACAGTGACGGAGAGGAGTCAAGAAGGCAAGTGGTCCCAGAAACACCCCCGGTGCTCCCCTGTGGGCCATGTCCTGCGTTACAAAATCCCTGATCACAGGCATGAAAGCCGCGGGTGGTGCGGGGCCGGGTGGGGTTCCGAAGGCTTCCATGTGGGGTGCCAAGGCCGCCACGGGAGGCGCTCTAGACGGCCGGGTGGTAAAGCCGGATCTTCCAGCGCTTGGACCTCACTCGGAAGAAGAAGTACATGACCATGAGGAAGAGGGACGAGGCCACGTAGAGCAGCACGCACAGGCTCATGTCCAGGCTGGAGAAGCCGACCCCGAGGAGGGGCGCGGCCGCCTCCGCCTCCTGGGCCGCAGGCCCCCGGGGGCTCTGGAGCCTCAGGTCCAGCCTGCGGAGCAAGCTCTCGGAGGGGTCCGTCCTGGGGCCCAGCACGCGGGCCGGGTGGAGACTCTTGGCATCTGGCTCTCCCCGGGGCTTCCCTGCAGGGGTGAGTCCTTCGCCCCCAGCCTGGCCCCCGCCTCTGTCGCCAGCATCGCCCTGGTCCACGGAGTCCGTGTCCACGAGGTTGCCGCTGCTGTAGTGCTGCTTCAGGAAGGACAGCACGTGGTCCTCGTTCCAGCTGTCCAGGCCCTTGATCTCCTCGTGGCAGGCCGGGCAGAGGTCGGGAGTGGGCCACAGGACCTTTGGAAACCTGGGATCCTCGCTCAGGTGGCCTAGAGGGAAGAGGGGAGAGACAATGGAGAAAGGCTCTCGGCCGCAGGACGCTCAGCCTCCTCCCCACCCTCGCACGCGGCATGGCCAGCCGGCTCCTGCTCCCGCTGGCCGGCAGGCCTCCTGGGCACCCTCAGGGCCAGCGCCCTTCCCTCCAGTGGGCTCCTGCACCTACGTGTGAAGGAAGGACCTGGCACTCTGGCCCACCTGGCCCTCGGCTGGCCAGACCTTGCCGTGGTCCACTGAGCCCCTCCCTTTTGTGAGGGCCCACAGAGTTCTCACTTCTGTGCCTGCTTGGTGTGCACCCGAGGCCCCTGGCACTCCGAGGCCCTTGACACCTGGCCCTTCCCCAGGCCCCAAGGACTCTGCGGCACGCTCAGGAGGGACACATGCTCACGGCTGGGCAAACCACGACATCGAAGGGCAGCAAGATAAGCAAGGCTGGCCCCTAATCCCATTCCCAGAGATGCCTCCCGGGAGCCGGGCCCTGCCCACCTCCATGCACGTGACCACACCCAAGAGGCGACACCGCACACTGTTCTGCTGCACGTTTGCAAGCCCGACTCAGCGCCACGCTCAAGAGCACAGATCTGCCGCAGCGTCTGTGACACCATCCGGTGGGCACATCCCCATGCTCCCCACGGCTCATCCGGCCCCTGCCCAGTGGAGCCGCGTGTACAGCTCTGCAGGGAGCACCGCCGTGCACACAGCTCTGCACGTGTCTGACTCCAGAGTGCTCCCCCGAGGTGTCCGACACCTGCTGCAGTCCACCCTCAGACAGGCAGCGCGGTCACCACGGCTGGCACCACGCACAAGCAGCCATGACCTGGCCCGAAACAGGGCGCTCCTGTGCCTTCATCCCTTGGATCAGTAGATGCCAACAGGACTACCGCAGGGGGCGCCCAGCCAGCCGGGGGACTTGGCAGTCATCTGCACACAACCTGAGACGAGGCAGAGCTGGGGCGCTCCTGGCACTGGGGGCACAACTATTCTCCTCTCCCTGAAAATGGGAGCAGCCCCGGGAGGGTCCAGCTCTGGGTCCCTCTGCTAAGCCAGAGAGCCCTGGGCCCCAGTGGCCGGCGCCCCTCAGAGGTGAGCAGGGGCAGCATCTCCCATGGGGGGCCGCCAGATGTGCACGGCCCTTCCTTGACTGGGCACGTATCCTGCATGTGCTGGACACAGAGCCAAAGGGGAAAGGGACTCCCCAGAAGGTGCCATCTCGCGGGAGACCTGGGAGACCTGGGCAGACTTTAGCTGAGATACAAACAGTCATACGGGTCCTTGAAAGACCCAGGCCAGGTCTCCCAGGGGTCTCCGTCCACAGGCTGGTGGTGGGACTGGGGGAGGCCGGAGAGGAGGTGCAGGGGCACCACCACCTGCAGGCTGCACAGCCCCTTCCTGCTGTGGCCTGGTGACAGGCACTCGCAGCTGACAGCAGGGCTCCCGGACAAGCTGGCCCAGCTGGCGCCCTGCCCTGGTGGCCCTGGGCTAAGTGCCCCAATGGGCACAACGAGCGCTGGGCGGCGGGGAGGGAGAGGGCGGGAGGGAGATCTGCGGGCATTAGGGGTGGGGAAATCCCCGCACCAGGCGCCTTGAGACGGCAGCTGACAGGGACAGAGCAAATCCCAGGGACACAAAAGGCTCCGTCAGGGCTGAGCGCAAAGAAAAACCAATTTTCTTTAGTGCTTCAGTTGTAATATGTTTTATAACACAGTGGATTAAGTGAAAACCAATAGTTTAGGGGCATTTTCTATTTATCTGTATTAAATTTATTTCTCGGCGGAATTATTTTTAAGCCTAATTTTAATCTGCCAATGATTTCGGAATAGTTTGAATTACTTAACTCTGAGAAAATGAAAGCGCCCTATTTAGGGTTTTTGTTTTTTTTTTTTTTTAATCAAAACCACTTTGAAATGCTTGGTTTACAGATTTTAAGGACGCTAAAATTCCTTACTAGAAATTAGACCCCATGTTTTCCAGTGTCAAAGTTACTGTGGGGTGGGAGCCTGCGGGAGGGAATGATGGGAATCCCAGCCCCGCCAGTTTTCTCAGGGCTGCAGACAAGCTGGAAACTAGGGGCACAGTGGCCCAGGAGGGCCAGCCACACCACCTAGCAGGCAGCGGTCACTGCTGGACTGTGCTGAGCTCACTGCCCCGGGACCCGCTGGCCGTCAGGTGGCTCTGCCCCACCCTCTCCTCACCTGCCAGGCGGCTGTTCACGGTGTTGTGCTTCTTCCACAGCCACAGCACGGCTTGGTCCAGAGTCTTCACCGCATCCATGGACTCTTTAGCCATCTCCTCGAAATGCTCCCCACACTCTTTACACCCAAAGAAGGTGCGGACATACCTCCTCACGGTCTGCAGCACAGCCTGGGGGTCGTCTTCAAAGCCTGCAGAGGGAAGGAGGGCCACTGAGGCTCCCAGCCTTTGGGGTGCCGAACCCCCGAGGCGTCGGACCAGAGCTTAGGCTGGCCCCGGGGGAGAGGCCATGGGTGCAGCCAGGAGCCGGTGTCTCCCCAGACACCCTCGGGCAGCCAGAAAGTGCCAGGGTCTGCTCCCGTGGCACGAGGGTGATGTCACCCACAGCAGGCTGTGGACACGTGGCTGGACAGAGATGAGGGCTGAGGGCTGGTACAGGGAGAACAAGCCACAGGTACTCGGACGCTGGGACTCCTGCAGGCCCTTAAAAGGGACAGGCCAATGCCCCGGACCAGGCTCCTGGCTGCCTTTGCCCTTGGCCTCATGACCCAGAGTGATGTAACCCCAAAGGGGATCTTCCTGTGGCTCTGCTGGCTGCGTGCAACCTGGCTCACAAGTGCCTCCCGAAGGCAGCGATGGGCCACGAGGCTGCTCGCTCTGAGCCTGGGGCTGCCATGCTTTGATCAGCCGATCACGGACACATGGTGGGCATGGCCTAGAAAGAGGCGCCCCGCACAGAAGGGCAGCAACAGTGACCGATGGGCCAGCAGGCCGGTGAGGCCCCGCACTCCCCCCACGTGGTGGAGGCTGGGCACTGTGCGCAAAGCAGGTGCTCACAGGACGGGTGCCGGAGCGGACACTGCGAGGGAAGCGTGCTTCGAGGAGACAAGCCAGAGAGGAGGCGGCCAGGACCGCCAGGGAGCTGACGGGGCCCCGCGAAGTCCCGAGCAGACAAGCCTGCAAACCAGGGCATGGGGGCTGGAATCTGACCACAGGGCAGTGTCCTGAGAGTTATAGCAAGTGACTGCCAGGGGCCACGCTGCGGGGGGACGTCTGTCTCCAGCCACGGCAGGCCTGCGTGGGGGTGTGCTTCTCCCCTTAGAAGACAGTCACCCACCGGGCGCGGTGGCGCACGCCTGTAATCCCATCAGCTTGGGAGGCGGCAGCAGGAGGATTCCAAGTTCGAGAGCAGAGGCAGTCTACGTAACTTAGGGAGACCCTGTCTCAAAAGGTAAAAAAAAAAATGGGCTGGGGGCACAGCTCAGTGGTCCAGCACTTGCAGAGCATGAGCGTGTGGCCCTGGGTTCAACCCCCAGCACCACACACACATTTAAAAAAAAGCAGTAAAATACACATGGCATAGCTGTCCCTCTCTAGCCATCACTGACTGCACCACTCAGGGTGTTAAGCACACACACTGCTGTGCCCCCAGGGCCACCATCCATCCCACCTCCCCACCTGAAACCCGGCAAAAAAAAAAAAAAAAAAAAAAGAGACAGTCACCCACAGGTCCTGACCTAGGTGTCCGTCTGTTAAGAGCAAGAGGCTCAGCGTTTCGGCCTTCGGACCCTGGGACATACACCAGGAGCCTTGCCTGTGTGGTTCAGAGAAGACGGCCCTCAGCACGCCGCTGGCTCTGCACGTGCCCCTGGGGCACAGGCGCCAGCTCCGCTACCCTGACCGTCTGGCCTCCTCTCCCCCCGGGGAGACCTCCAGACATCTGCCTCCCATCATGGTAATCCCCCTTCTCTTCCCCACTGAACTGCGGCACGCCTGGGGACCTAATCTTTAAAATGGACAAGGACCATCACCCTCCACCTGGGGGAGGATTAGCGTGTGGCCGGCGCGTGGGTGGATGGGGTTTAAATGTGCAGTAAGGAAAGCAAACCTCCAAGACTTAATCCCGCGCCCCGCCTGACCCAATTCCTTTGGCAGGAGATGACTCCTCAGCGAGGTTGTCCGTCACGCTGACAGGGACGAGGGCTGCGCTGTCTGTGCACTGCTGCACCACTGCCTTTCCGACCTCCCCACGCGAGGGTCACCTCCCTAACTCGTCAGCCCCGCGCTGCCTTCAAAGCACTCTTCTTCAGGCACACGTTGGCCGTGTTGTGCGAATACACGGCAGGGAGCGTGGAGAGCTGACGCGCACTTCTTTCTCACCAGAACTTTCCCCACATCGACGGGGGGCCTCAGAAATCAGCCTCGCGTGTCAGGAGGAGCTGCGTTCAATTATGCAGCTCTGCTGTTCTGACGTCAGCGTCTGTCTCAACAGCTCCTGAGGCTTCTCCCTTCACAACATGCTCTTGTTCTGCCTGATCCCTACAGGAAAGGGGGGTCAGGCCTCACCCCTTCCCTACCGGACCCTGGGAAGCAGGAATCCATGGTTGCCTGAGGAAAGGGGGTGATGTCCAATGGCAACCCTGAAGCCCTCTGACACCTTTTGGCACCTGACTTGGCTGCTTCTCCTTTGAATAAAGGGGCTGGGATTTAGCTCAGCTGGCAGAGCGCTGCGCTGCAGTCTCTGAGGTCCCGAGTTCAATTCCCAGCACCGCAAAAGTGGGAGAAAGACCTGACAATCCACTCCCAAGGCAATGCGGAAACAGCCATTGAAAACCCTACGAGGGTCACTATGAGTCAGATGCCTACTTGACAGCACCTAACAACAACAATCTGTAAGTGGAATCAATGTCCCCACCCTGAATTTAGGTGGGACCAAATTGGGCAGCAGGTGCAGCTGTGTGACAACTTGCTGAGGCTTCCACAACCCTTCCTGACCCTGGTGCCATCTGGTAGGAAGCTGGGGCTGGTTTGGGGGAGCCACTTCAGTGTCCCCTGAATAACCAGATGTCACCAGATACCCATAGCTGCGTGCTCATGCTCACAAACAGAAGAACTCCCCAGCCAAGCCCAGACCGAACTGCTAACCCACCAAATCATGGGCAAACAGAACGGGGGCTGCTTCCGCCTCAGTGTCTTGTGTACAGGCAGCATTTTACAATGGTGCTGGAAAGCACGGTGGACTCTGTGAGTCAAAGGAGTGGACCTGAGAGGCTAAAACTCAACAGCTAAAATATAAGCACTTACTCCCATGGCACCAGGCCTCCGGTGGAAAGCAAAGCCCCACGCGTCAGTACCTTGTGAAGGAGAGCGCGCGTAGCGTTGACTTAGCTGCTTCCTATCAGTTCAGTTACGAAATCTGACCTCAGGCTTTGTCCAGTTAGCCCTCCCAGCAGGCAGTCTGAGATGGGCCCCAGTCCTCTGCATCCTGAACTCAGGCTTGTGTAACCAGCTCTCTCTCCTCAGAAGCAAGGGGGCCCAGACACTCACTCTGCAGTGCAGAAGGTGGCAGGAGTGATGGGCGGTCACCAAGACTGCCCCCTCCTCCCCTGGCTGCTCACTGAGGCCCACTGACTTGACGAGAGCAGCCTATGGCGAACAACAGGGAGGAGCCTCAGGCAACACTCAGCAGGGACCCCAGGGCCTGAGGGGAGCAACTGGTAAGGGACAGCTGAGAGGGAGCTGGGAAGTGGGTCTTTTCCATTGGTGCCTAAGAGGAGACGCCCCCAGAATTCATCAGCCTGAAATGAAAGACCCAGGTAAAGCCACACCCACAGAACCCATGAGGCATAAGGCGGCTGTTCCAAGCTGCGAAGTTTGGGGATAATTTGTTATGTAACAATCGATAGCTCCCACACCTTCAGCAGACTTCACTCATTCTCCTATTGTCTTCTAAGCACGAGGGAGGGAGTTTATACTGCAGAGAAATTCCCCGCCGGCTGCCTCTGGCTCCTCCCCGCAGGTCCACGTACATGCTCCCGGAACTTTTCTTTTTTGCGGTACTGGGGGTTGAACCCAGGGCCTCGCGCTTGCATGTTTTGCAAGTGCTGGACCACTGAGCTGGACCCCTGACCCTTATTTATTTATTTATTTATTTATTTATTTTTTTGACATTTTTGATACAAGGTCTCACCAAATTATGCAGACTGCCTCTGGTCTCGGACTTGTGATCCTCCTACCTCTGCCTCCCAAGTCGCTGGGATTACAGGCGTGCGCCACCTTAAGGAGGGTGGAATGCTCGCTCCTCCCTCCCATAGAAGTGAGCAGGGGGGGTCACGCCTGTGTGTCTGTGGAGGCGCCCCTCCATCTTCCTTAGTGGGGATGACAGCACCTCGCAGGCAGCAAAACAACCCCTAGTGGGTGCTTCTGATGGCTTGACAGGCACCAACAGCACGATCTCAGCCTGGGGGATGGTTACCTGTGCCAACCAGTGCTTCCGGGTGGGTGGAGGCCTGCACGGTCAATGTGTGGAACAGCTTCCAGAGGGAACATGGGTAGCCCCTCAGCTCGGGCCGGCTTCCTTGACACCCCACCCACTTTACGTGGTTGGTAAGGAAGATTCCAGAAATCTGGGGGGGGAAAAACAAAAAGCACACAAAACAACTGTTAAAATTAAAGACAGCTGCAGGATGCCCTCTGCCGTGGCTGGAGTGGTGGTCACATGGGGCAAGGTGTTTACCAAACCCCCTGCACACATCAGCTCTGTGCCTCTCGCCACCTGTGGGACTGCCACCAACACAAAACAAACGAGAGTGAAGTCGCCCCTAAAGGGGGTCTCGGAACACAGAGAGAGGCCTGGTCTGTTTCAGTCTTCAGGCAGAAGAGCGGGTCTATCTGTATCCTTTCCTGTTTGTCTGTTTTCTGAGATACGGTTTCATAGCCCAGGCTAGCCTAGAACAGTCTAGGTAGACCAGGCTGTCCTTAAAGTCACGATCCTCCTGCCCGAGCCTCCTAAGTGGCAAGGTTACAGGCGTGAGCCGCCACACCCAGCTCTGTAACTGGATAGATGAGCGGTATCCAGCATAGAAGACATCCACTTTTTCTCTCACGTTAGGGTCGCTGATCAGCCAAGTAGCATGAGGAAAAGCAACTATCAGTAAAGAACCTGACTGGCAAGGTACGCTCGCTTTCCAAAAGCCGGCAGGTGGCCGGGAAAGCTCAAGAGGTCCTGTGAGTCAGCACTGCAGCCGGCTACACCCCGGGACAAGGCACAGGCCGGATCGCTTTAGCACCAAGGAGCTCTCGTGCCTCCGCTCCGGAGTCTGCCGAGCCCTGGCCCTGTCTTACTCTCCCACAGGAAGCAGCTCGTGTCTCAGTTCTGTGCTGCAGGACCCTGCTGCAGCAGCACACGACAGGGCTGGCAAGGTGACAGCCTGACAGGCGTGCTGGACCAGGACACCTCAAAGGCCTGCTCGGGCAAAGGTGAGGCTGCCTAGGAGAAAGCAGGGCAGACGGCAAGGGGTGTACTCCCCCTCCCCCACCAAACCTCTGGGGCCAAGGGGAGCCACAGTCTGACTGAGGAGGGAGCTCTGAGATCGGCGGGGCCACGCGAAGGAAGCCCTGCACTTGCTGGCCCATGGTCCCAAGGCCTTTTCTGAGTATGTCGCCCTTGGGCATAAAATTCAGGAGCGTTTACTGAAGTTCAAAAATCAAAACAAACAAAAACCTGAGCTGGGCACATGGTGCACACCTGTAATCCCAGTCCTTGGGAACAGAGGCAGGAGGCCATGAGTTCCAGGCCAGCCTGGGCCACATAAGGAGACTCTGTCAGGAAGGAGGGGAGGGGAGGGGAAGAACGAAAGGAAGGAAGGAAAGAAAAGGAGGGAGGGCGGGCAGGAGGAAGGAAAGAAGACCCCCAAAGCCAACAACACTGAATGCTGCGCTGCCTGAGGGAGCAGCCGTTGTGCACAGGCAGCCTCCGCTGGGTCTTGCTGACCCATCCCTGAGCCGCAGGCTTCATGGTGAGGAGGCAAGGGAGGGCCAGGAGGCTGCATGGAAATGGGGACAGTTAAGATTGCTGGGCTTTGTCCATGCAGGGAAGTGGGGGCCTGTGCTGTGGGCACCGAGGTGCTGACAGCAGCGTCAAAGCCACAGCGACCGCCCACGGGCAAGTGTGGTTTTCCTCCTCCTCACCACAGACTCTGGGTCCCGCACCCTGGGCAGGTGGGAGGAGGCACGCTAGGCAAGGGGAGGAGCTGCAGCACAGAGGGCCCCCAAGCTTGGCAGGGCGTGGGGCTCACCCGCATTTTGTTGTTGACTAGGTCGAGGACGGCGTTGTAGGGGATTCTGTCCAGGGGAAGGCTGGCCAGCCACTCCTGCAGCGTCTCCAGCAGCTTCTGGACCGGCGGTCGGCCAGGGAACAGCTGTGCAGAGGAGGAGAACCCTGAGAGACTGCTTGGAAAAGCGCCACCCACATTGCAGGGGACCTAGAGTGGCCTGGGAACCACAACCCGGGGGCACAGCCCACAGAACAGGGCCTGGTCCCACCCCAACACACGTCCTACCCTCCAGGAAAATGGACCCAATCTGGGCTCACCAAGAATGGGAGGCTAAGAATCAGGCCTCCCAGGGGCTACAGGGTGCACGTTTAGCCAGGGATTTGCCCTCCAAGCTGACCTCTGCATCTAGCCACCTGTGCCCCACACCTGGCACATACCAGGTGGCTACTTTACAGTGACAAACTACCAGTCACAGTGTGTGACATTACCAAGTTGTCAAGGGCCTGCTGGCCTTTCTGAAGGCATTGCCTGCTTACTTATCCCACCTTCCTTAGAGGACTGAGCAACCTGACGGCCCTTCCCACTGCATCACTGTCTTAAAAGGTGTGCGAGCACAGGACCTGTTACAGCCAGTGGCGGCGTGCAGCTATGGGGCTCACTGGTAGCACAATGCTCTGGAGAGGCAGCTGGGTCAAATGAGCTCACTGAGTCAGGCACGGTGGCTCACGCCTGTGATCCCAGCAACTCAGGAGGCGGAAGCAGGAGGATTGCAAGTTAGAGGCCAGAGGCAGCCTGCACAACTTTGCAAGACCCTGTCTCAAGATGAAAAATGGAAAAGGTAGCTGGGGCTGCGGGAGCTCAGTGGTGGAGCACCTCCCGAGCAGGTGCAGGGCCCTGGGTTCAAGCCCACGCACCACAAAAAAATTCAAACATACACACAAACACACGCACATAAAAGGAACTCAGGGGCTCTGCCGTCTTCTTGTAAGGAGCTTGGACTGGATATCATTTTCTTATTGTACGTGCAAAATAAAGGCGGCTGCAAGAACCCTCAAAAACCCAAGCTAAAATCTTCCAAATGATGGGGCTAAAACAAATAGCCAGACCACAAACAGCACGTTTCCAACATAGTAAAATGTTTTGTCCTATATAGATTACAAACTACCAAAATCGACTTACCAGTTTTTTGTGTGCTTGTGTGGTATTAGGGAATTGAACCCAGGGCCTTATGTATGCTTGGTGCGACTGCTCCACCACTGCGCTGTGCCCCCACCCAGTTTTTTACTTTTTAAATCTGGAGACAGAGTCTCACTAAATTACGAAGGCTGCCTCTGGCCTCGAACTTGTAAATCTCCTACTCCCACTTCCCGAGTCATTGGGATTACAGGCATGTGCCACCGTGCCCAGCTTGATTTACCAGCATTAAATTTGTTTGTAAATCATTTAAGTAAATTTGTGAAAAATTAATAAATCATTTATCATCTTGACTTAAGGCTGGCCCCAGCACATGGGTAAGTCTTCAAACACCTGGGTAACTGAGAGGGCCCCGTGGGCAAATACACAGAGAAGCACCTCCAGGGAGAGGAGCTCACCTCCTGTGTGCCACCGGCTGCACCCGGAGTGCACCAGCTGACTGGTGGCCACCACAGGGCTGCACTGTCCAGCCACGTGGCAGATGATCAGCAGGACTCACTCTTGGAGGAACAGAGCCAGCTAGGCTTGCCTGGCCTCCCGACAGCCAGATTGGTGAATGCCTGCCTAAGCAACCTTCACTCATTCATCCGAGACACCGCATGACTCTCTGGTCTTTCAAACACAAATTCTATTTTGTTTTTTTTGTGTGTGTGTGTGTGGTACTGGGGGTTGAACCTAGGGCCTCACAGTTGCATGCTCTGCAAGTGCTGGACCACTGAGCTGCACCCCCAGCCCATTCTTTTCTTTTTTTTTTTACTTTTTGAGACAGGGTCTTGCTAAGTTATGCAGACTGCCCCTGGTCTCGAACTTGTGATCCTCCTGCCTCTGCCTCCCAAGATGCCGGGATTATAGGCGTGCACCACTGTGCCCGTAATTCTACTTTGTTTTTAAGAAAATCACACTGCATATTTACATGCTGACTATCCAACCGGCTGACTATAAACTGTCCTACTGGGGAACTGCATGTGGCCTCAGGAGCCTGTCCTTTAGACAGCAACAAGTAATCTGGGTCCAGCACTACACCTGTGACCACTGGACACAGCTTCTCCTGTGACCAGAAGTGGGGCAGGAGGGAGGCAGGCTTGGGGGTGGCAAGGTGCAGAGGGCAGAGGGCAGCAGGGATGCAGCCCAGGCAGATAGGGCTGCCGATGACAGGATGGGGCTCCAATTCCACCCGGGGATCAGGATGGGCTCCCTTCTACAACTCTGCTGACATCATGTTCTGGACCCCGAAGAGAGCCCACGATTGACCTTTAACTCTGGAGCCTGCCTTAAGCACCTCTCACCCCAGCGCACCAGCTGACAGCAGCAGCCCGCCCCCTCCCTCCGCGCCCGACTCAGGGCCCCATGCAAGCGACGGCATCCTCTACCACCACCTGAGCACACAGCCTGGCCGCCTGCTGACCACCCCCAGCCCACCCTGCCTGGGCCGCCCTGCTCCCTGGAGCCCTCGGGATCTGCCAGCTAGGCACCTCTGCAGGCCACTTGGCTGCCCCCTGGCTGTGCAGTGCATCCTTGCTGTCCCCAGTGGCTTCTGAGAGCCAGTGCTGCGGTGTTGCTGCGGCCGGCCGCCGGCCCTCACCCATCCCGTGCCTGAAAAGGCCCATCCCCACGGCTCTTGGAGCCTGAAGGTGCCCCAGCCACCTCCCCAGTCCTCCTCAGCCCGACTCCTGGCAGAGTGGGGCGGAGCTCTGCGGAGACACTTCCTCCCCACGACCCCAGCAGTGGTGTCAGGTGTCTGTGGGGACCACCGCGTGTGAAGCTCCCAGGACCCTCCCTCCCTGAACCCAGCCTAGGGGCAGCTTCCCCAAGCCCCACCTCCTCCCAACCCACCCCTGTTCCTCAAGTCCCCATCGGCATCCCCTTTAGCGCCTGCTGAGCCACCCCAACCTTGGGACTGCAGGTCTCCTGCTGTCCCCTCACTGGGCAGCCAGAGCCCAGACTTTCAAACGTGCTTAGCTTGCGTCCTCAGGCCCTGCCCCACGTCTCCGCCCACCCAGGCACACAGCAGGCATTCGGGAAACACCAGTCGGAGGACTTGGAGGAGTCAGAGTGCAGGCCTGGGCCAACGAAAGAGACCGCGAGCCTGAGCGCCCACCCTGCGCGGCACCCACAGCACAGCTCGAGCAGAGCCACCGCACCTTGGCGACGACGGTCACAAAGTCCCGCAGCGTCTTCAGCTCGGCTCCGGCCAGGGACTTGTGGGCGGCCAGCTCCACCCTCAGCAGGTAGTGCAGCCCCGACTCCAGGTCCGCCGTGTACAGCTTCCTCCTGAGCGGGGGCGTGGGAGCGCTGGGATGGCACCGCACAGCACCGCCCCTCCGCACACAGGGCTCCCCCAGGGCCCCAGGGAGGGGACGGAGGGGCCAGCTCCCAGCCCCCAGCCGCCCCTCCCATGCACCTGGCCCCGCCTGGACTGCAGCCCTCTGGAGATACTTGCCTGTCAAATTCTCTCCAGACCACAACCTCTGCGTTTTCTTCTTTGTTGGGCTTTACAGGCAAAGAGAGTGCTTTCTTCCTCACGTCTGGCAATGACTTCAAATAAGAGGAGAAAAACGATCGGAGAGGCTTGGCGCTGTGAGAGAGGAGGGGGAGCAGTGGGCTACCACGCTAGGAGCCACGAACCTGGCCGTCTGCCCGGGTATCTGTGCGACAGGTTGGAACCACGCGTCACCCCGGCCATGGTCAAGGACGCCCCTCTCTGTCTAGAGGAAGCTTTCTGGCCCTTATACCTGATGCAAAATAGGTATTTATTGGGCATCTAAGGGGCAGAGAGCACTTCCACTGCTGCTCAGGATTCCAGGAGGTGCCCAGGGCTCAGGGCCTCACACCTTCCTCCTCCTCCAGGCGAGGAGGCCACAGGCACCTTGCAGCCTCAGGACCCTACGCGACTCTCCTGTTGACTTTGCTGCCTGTAGCTTCATTCCAGCTGTCTCTGGGCCCTGCCCAAAACCCTGAACACAGCAGGCACTTAGCCTCTCCGGGGCCTCAGGAGCTGTCCCCGCCGCAAGAAGGCAGGAACCCCCCATCCACGGATAATCGCTAAGTCACAGCTGCACTAACTACCACGATGCATCTGTGCTTGGTGGGACCTTAAGACATAGCAAAGCTGGTTTGAGCATCTGCCAAGATCAGCTTTATCCTGACTGACTGCCAGTATGCCCGAGGGCCGTCACCAACAGGCCCACAATCCGCCAGCTGAGCAGGCTTCTGGAAGCAGGCCTAAGTGGGCAGCACGTGGGGCCAGCGCGGTGTGGCTCAGGCATAGGGCAGACACCACAGCAGAGCACTTTTACTGCTGCTCAGGGTTCTGGAAAGTGCCCAGGGCTCAGGGCCATTTCCAAAGGGCACACGCCAGCACTGCTTGCACTGACTGTGACTGTGTTAAGAGGCTGGAGGTATGACACTTTCGGTGCTACCCAAACACCTGTCTTCAAAGCCCAACAGCAGCTGTCAGGGTAGCTGTCAGGGCTGCCTCTCCCAGCACTTGGAGCTCATCCTAAGGAGCCTGATGGCCTTGGGTACCCCCAACTTCTATTTTTTTCCCTTTTCTAAAGACCAGACACACACTGAAGGAACCACGCTGCGTTCAGGGTTTTGGGCAGGGCCCTCGCTGCCCGTTAGCCTGTAAAGAGACTGAGACAGGCCACATGTGGCAGGAAATGTGCTGTCTCTGGGGTGTGTCCCCAGGACTCAGGGAGGCCTGGGCGCACTGACTCACCAGGAATTGTCAGGTGAGTGGTGCTCGATCCACAGGTGCTGGTGTTCTGCTGCTGATTAGGGGCCTCCAGGCCAGCGGCTGGGTGAGGACCCCCAGGGCACGCAGGCCTCACACTCTCCTCCTCCTCCACGTGAGGAGGCCTAGGCACGCTGCAGCCTCAGGACCCTACACGATTCCCACAGGCACCCCGCAGCCTCAGGACCCTACGCGACCTTCCTGCTGACTTTGCTTCCCGCAGCTTCATTCCAGTTGTCTCTGGCCCGTGGGGAACGCGGGCACTCGAGACCAGGGCAGGGGTCACACAAGAGTCTCTGCATTCCCTTGTGAGGGGACCATATGGGCAGAGCCTGGACCTCCCCACCTCTCACTCCAGAGAGGGGCACCTGTGTTTACCTGCCGACCCAAAACCAGGTGCAAGAGAGGGTCAACAGACACCTGCTAGACTTGAGGCTTGTTCAGAAACCCACGAAAACCCCTTGCAGACAACTCATGCTGGACCTGGAGAGTGGTCAGGAGGGGCCCGGGGAGCACAGCCAGAGGCAGGCTCCCTTCCATTTTGGCCCGCTGGACTCCTGTGTCTGGTGGTCTAGTACGATAATGAGGCACGAGGTCCCTCGTCTCCCACCTAACACTGCAGCTGCTCCTTATGCCACGCTCGCACTTACACGTGAATTAGTCCGTGAGACCCATTCGGGTAGATCAAGTAGCAGGAAGGAACAGAAGCCACGCCCAGCTTCTCTAGAAACGCTTTATCCCCATCCAGCGCTCTGCTCACCCGGACGTTGTAGGGAATCAAGTCTAAGATCACCTGCGTGAGGAGAGAGCCACGTTACTTCCACTGAGGCTGGGGTTCCTCAGGAAACTCGCGGGTATTGATCCACCACCTCACTGGCAGCCCTTTACCCAAAAGGGCGTCTCAGCACCAAGAGAAAGGCTCTGCTGGGGCCGTCCACCTGCATACAGGACATGGCATGGCTTTCCTCCAGCTGCGGGCAGCTGTGCAGTGGGACGTGCAGTCTGCCACCGAGGCTGGCGAGAGTGCCAAAGCCCCACGCTTATGGAGGCCTGCGTTTGGAGTAAAGCTGTGTTCCTCGCTGCACGAGGCCAGCGCTTACACCTCAGTTTTTAGTGCGTTTTAATTACCTCAATGAGTCACGTGCCCTGGACAGAAACACAATGCCGTTTCACCATTTTCCAGAGTAGTCAGAGATGACCCTGACTACTGAACTTTCACTTTGCCGCCACAGAATCCCTCTCATCAGGCACTGTCCTTCACTACAGCCCAGCCACATCCCGCCACCCTGCATGTGCCCGTGAGGCCTGGTGGCGCACACCCGTGTCTGCAGCCTGACGGCTCATGGGAACCACGGGGCCACTGGTCCAGCTGTGAACCAGGCAGCTCCAGGACACCCTTTCTCAGGCAACTTGCACCTGCCCAACTGAAGGCACAGGAGCGGGCCTCGGTGGCAGAGGGGGACAGGAGAACGGCGACGGAGGGTCTAGAAAAGCCCCACGTGCACCGTCACCACAGGCAGGCAGGGCCTGTTCTCTCTGTTCCTCTTCGACGTCAACAAAGCCAGCCACTTCCTGAGTGGGGGATGAGGCCACGTGCAAGCTGGGTCCACCCAAGTGCACTGTGGCTCTTCTTTTTTTTTTTTTGTACTGGGGGTTGAACCCAGGGCCTCATGCTTGCATGCTATGCAAGTGCTGGACCACTGAGCTGCACCTCCAGGCCCCCGCCCCACCCCTTTTTTTTTTTACTTTTTGAGCCAGGGTCTCGCTAAGTTACGCAGACTGCCTCTGGTCTCGAACTTGTGATCCTCCTGCCTCTGCCTCCTGAGCTACTGGGATGACAGGCGTGAGCCACCGCGCCCGGCTCACTGTGGCTCTTCTTGATCCCTTCTCTTGGGCCACTCATGGTCACATGTCTACCTATGCTGAGGGGCACCCCGCCCCGGCAGGCAGGGCCTGGCTGACCCTCAAGGCACTAACCTGCTGGCGCCGTGCGTGGGGAGAGCGTGCCAGGCACAACGGGCCGGCCTCACCTCCTCACACAAGTCCTGCTCTGGCCCGTGCGAGCTTCTAGAAGCACACGTGTGCGTGTATGTTCATGGGGGTGGCAGGGGGCACTGCCTGAGAAGGCCAGCGTGCCACAGGCCTTGGGCGCCAGTGGGGGAGAGAATGACGCTCTGGCAGCTCCCTGGCCCTCGACTGAGAATCCTGGCCAACCACGGAGAAGGAGTCGCAGCATCACGGCCGACCTTCCAGGCGGCGAGGGGCGGCAAGGCGCCAGGAGGGCACCCGGAGCTGCAGACGTGGCGGCACTGCTGTCTGCAGCCTCCCCCGGGGCTCCGCAGGACTAGACGGGGCAAGTCCTCCTCCCCTGAACTGCCCAGGCGATGAGAGTCGCCCGTCAAGTGGTGGGAAGGAGCCCGGGTCAGTGCTGAGGGCCCACGTGGGCCCGGCGGAACTCACGCTTGGTTCGAGTTGAAGGCCTCAGAGCCCCACAATGTTTTCACAAAAGAAACAAGGTTTACAGAATCTTGGATGGAACAAGAATGTGGATTTCCAAGTACAGCAAAGAGGACTTCTTGGAAATCGCGGCGTAAGAAAGGAAGGACAGCCTCAAGGAGAGATGGTGCTCCGATCCTCCCCCAAGTAAAGCCTTCCATTCCGGCCCTCTTTTCTACAGACTGGTAGTCAGCTGAAAAATACAAGCGAGGACCCCCACAACGGATGAGAACCCCCACGTGAACACACTGGACGATGCCCGAGTGCTCATCACTACCCGGGGGCCTGACCTCAGCCCCAGCCCTGACAGCACCAGCCCCGGGCAGACGCAGACACAGCACCTCTCGTCCAACGTAGGAGGCGTTGTTCTCAAACACGACAGCTGTGTACTGGCCAGTGTGGCGGTCCATGAGCGAGAGGATGTCCCTGGGCCTGTTGGGGGAAAAGAGAGAAAAGCTTCTGGGGCTCTTGACGGTGGGGAGCTGCCACCCACACCAGCGCCCTCCAGGCCTGTGCACATCAGCATTTTACGAAGTCACAGCTGACTCCTACCGGGCAACTCTTGGGAGGTTTTGGTCTGTGGATTGAACCAGGGCCTCCGGCTAGTGAAGCGTGTCACCTACCAGCGAGCTGCGCCCCAGCTCCACGAGCTGCCTTTTCAACAGAGCTACTCACTGAATAGGGTCCAGAGGTGGGCAGGCCAGAGGCCGGCTGCCCTCCGTGTGGTTCTGCAGGAAGTCAATCATCGTCTGTCTCACTGTCCGCAGCTCCCTGTCAGGCCCTGCGGGAGCACACCATGATGGCGGCGTGTCTGTATGCACCCGCCCCTGCTGAGCAGCCGGCCCCACCCCAGCCCCAAGGACAGAGTGGGGCAGGCGGCAGCGCCATTCACAGTAGCCCGAAGGCACACAGATGCCAGTGGACAGGGTGCAGCGCTGATTCACACAGCAGACCACTGAGCCACAAGAGTGAACTGTATATAAGGACACGTGGCAACACCACGGGCCACACAAACATGGCGCTGAGAGGTAGCCAGGTGTGCCGATCCCGTCCACAGCATTCATCTGGGACATTCACCGCAGGCCAGTCCCCTCCAGGTCTTCACTTGGGGGTGGCTCACCCGGCCAGGCTCATCATTAAAAACCCATCAGCTGTGCCCATGCCATTCACACACTTCTCCAGTTTTCCAATAAAAAATTTACTTAAAGAAATTCACTACTACATTTTCCAGAAACGCAAAGCACGAAATAAGAAGTTCTCACCCACACGACTATGGCTTGAACTCTTCCCGGAAAGGCAGGCAGTACGGTGCCGTGCAAATACGCTAACGCTGGGGAGGGGAGGGCCCCCTGGGCTGGCTGTCTCCTGAAACCCCTCTGCTTTACCAGGCCCCGGAGGTCAGTCTGAGAGATCAGAACAGAATGCTTAGGTCCTTACCTTTAAAACTTTCTCCAGTTGTAAACTCCTTTGTAAATGCTTTAAAATACTAAAGAAAAAACATACAACAAATGAGAAACGGCCTGGGGGTCTGGACATACACAAGAATACTTAACAAATGGGACAACCGCCATCTCAGCCAGAGGCTACCGTCAAGTTCTGCTGTGAATTACACAAACCACATTTCTGTGTCTCTGTGGACACCAGCATTCCAGCAGATTACAAGCCAGCTACGTAAGCCAGCTACCAATCAGAATTCCACTGTGTACATTTCTGACCCAACGGGACGAGAAGGGCAACTCAGGAGGGCAGGACCATGAGATGACACTTCCCTTGGTCCTTGGTACTAGGCACCCATCCACACGGGCAGCTGGGACAACACACGGCTCACAGGGAGGGTGTCACTCTCTACGACCTCTGAGAAAGTGGGGAGGATGCCGAGACTAAGTCATCAAAAGGCCCAGCAAAGACAGTGCGAGGCCCAGCTCCAGACCGGGCGGAGCCACTCCCACAGCTCAGACCCAACACAGCGTGGCGCTGAGAGTCAACAGAGGACTTCTTAGGTCAGTAGGAAAGGACAAGCGGCCCATGAGGAAAGTGGACAAACAGCACAACTCAGACGGGGACACACAGCCACACACAAGAACGTGCTCACCACTGCGAGGCACTGCTGCGCTTTGTGCCGCGCCACTCGGTGGGTGGACCCGAAATGCCGTGGAAGGGCCGGCCCGGCTGGGTCAGCCCACCCTGGCCCTGGATCCTCCAGCCCAGTGACTCCTTCCCAGGCCCACCCAGGGGGAACTCGTCACAGGCATGGCAACGCTCACCACACTGCTGTTAAAAGAGCAAAAGCCAGGAAGAGTCCAAATGCCCGGCATAAGGGTTATCGTTACACAGTGTCTTGCTACTGGGCAACAGAATCCAGCCAACCGTGGCAACACTCAAGTCATGGGTGAGTCTTGGCAAAAACATAGTAAGCAAAAGAAAGAAGCCCCAGAAGTTTACACAATGCACAATATATCCTGTATATGACCTGGCAATCCACCCCCAAGGCAATCCCAAAGCAGTCAGCCATTGAAAACCCTATCAGGGTCGCTATGAATCGGACATGACTTGGTGGCACCTAACAACAACAACAATGAAGTATAAAGCAAAACAAAATAGGAATACACCTTGACGCCATCAAACTAGAATAGGAAAGCAAGAGAATGAACACAAAGGCCTGAGCACTCACTCGTGCTGGGCACCTGGCAGGGCCAATCAACAAACACAGACAGGGAAGGCACTCTGCCAGCATCCCCACAGCAGGGCCAGGACTCAGAGCTTCGGGAGCGGAGGCCACAGGCACCTGCATGCTTCCGGGCACCTCGGCACCAGTGCAGCATGCGTGGGTGTGGGCGTGTGGCCTGCATGTCCAGGCTACAAGCACCAGGCAGTGCACCCTCACCCGCATCACGGTCGCACTCCTGCCCCCTGGTGGAAGCAGCAGTCAAAAACCTGTCTGCAGGGCCCACAGTGCCGCAAGGGGCTGGGAGTCACAGGTCACACATGCCGCTAGTGCCCTGTCAGCATTGACAGGAACCCCGCAGCAGATGTCCCCCATGGGGCAGTGCCGGCCACACAGGCTGAAGCAGGGACTGTGGGAGGGGGGACGATACGCTGCACAGACAGACCCACCCCCACCACAGGCTCTGGGACTCAAAATGGGTGGAACAAAGGGGTGACACGCAAGGAACGTGAATTCCTACTGAGTTTTAAGCAGCAACTTAGGAAGGCCAACTGTGTGGGAACTGCCAACGTGGTGAGCTGCACCTTCAGAAGCCCCTGGTGGAAACCCAGGGCCGGCCCCAGGCCTCGGGGCTGGGGGCTTACCCGGAACGTTGGGTAGAAGTGGATGTCGTAGGTGCGGCACACCTCCTGGTTCTTCTCTTCAGCGCAGTCCAGAGCGGCCACCCGGATGGCAGGGGCCCAGTCTGAAAAGCAAGAGCCAGGACCTTCAGGGGCTGGCACCTGCAGCTCCCCTGTAGCCCCAAAGCCAGGACACAACCCCCAAGGTGGCATCCCCATGGGCACTGACTGCCACGAGAAGCCAGCCCATGCATCCCTTTCCCTGCAGAGGCAGCCCCTCCTGGCCGAGCTGGGAAAAGGGAAGGGTGCTTGGACCGATGCTGGACATGTCTTCCGCCATCCACAGTGGAGCAAATGGATTTTCGCTCAACTTGCCAATCACTCATCTGCTTACCAACCATGGTCTCCCAGTCAAACACCACCCTGACGGATGAAAGTGCAGAGGGCAGAAGCCCCTGTTGGTGGCCAGGCCATATCCCTGCCGGGAACACCACGTGGCACTTGCAGGTTAATCAGAGTGGCAGCTAGTGACCCAGGGCATCCCCATGATGGGGTGTGGAGTGCTAGTGAGCCAGGGTCTCCCCACGGCCTAGGGAGGGCTGGTGACAGGACATCTTCACTGCTCAGAGGGGCAGGTGAGCCAGCGGCCCCACAGAGCAGGCGAGGCAGAGGGCGGCCAGTCTCTCCGTCAGGACAGGGACCTACAGTGATCACTGTGAAGTGTTTCTGATGCTATCCCTGGCACCTCCCACAAGCCCTTCGAAGCTTCGGTCATCGCTGGCCATAGAAAAAGAGTTTTAAGTATTTTCTACCTTCAAAGTTTTTATTATGGAGAATTTCCAGCATATAAATAAAACAGGTTAAAATAGAACAATATGTCCCTCATCTCAGCGCCAGTAATTATCAGCTCATGTGAATTTCGTTTCATCCAAATCCCCACTCGTTTCTAGAACTATCCAGAAGCAGATCTTGGTACCGCTTTGCCATGAATTTCCCCGTACACACCTCTACAGTGGAAGGGCTGTTTCCCAGCACCACACACTACTACCACAGTGCATCACATGTGTTCCTCATTAACGGCACCAAATGCCCGGTCAGGGTTGCCTCCTTTGTGCTTTGTTTGAACAGATCCCAGTGGGCAGGTCACGGTTTAACCATAGCCTGCCTGGCACCCTCCTGGTAAAGACCACCCGCCTCTGCCCTGCACCTTTCCACCAGCTGACTTTGCTGGCTGTACCCGATCCCAGATCTCCTGTAGACCAGAGCGTAAGGCTAGGTTTTCGCTGGGTTCTTTTGCTGGGATTAGTCTAGGTGTCGAGGTGAACTTCCACGCGGTGGTGGGGGAACGGCTGCCTTCCTCACTGAAGCACACTTCTGTTAGGGCTGCAAGCACAGGACGAGGGCTCCTGTCTCACTTTTCCTCACCTAGGTGCAGGACGCTCCTGCAGAAGACGGTGCCTCCTGGCCGCACAGGAAGAACCTGGCCTGCCCTTCCATCACCAGCATTAAGCTGATGGCTCCTGGCGCCCTCTAGGGGTGAGACTCATGACCTCTCTCTGGGATGGTAAGGTTACACACCCATTTCTCAGCACCTGGCCCTGCAGGGGTCCCCATCAGGCCCTGACAATGGAGCACAGCACTTACTTCGCCTCTGCAGGGTCAGCAACACAGCCAAGTCCACCAGATGCCATGAGCTGCACAGGTGCAGGGGGGAGGGGCGGGGGCAAATGCTCCCCAGGTGGACTCGCCTGAGGGACACAACAGCCACCCAGGCGACTGTACCGCCTCCTGATTTCTGGACAGGAGTTCACAGCTGTGGGTCACTGGCTGCCGAAGAGGCTTTTTATCGCCCACGATCTGCCCTGTTTCCATTGGCCGCCGGCAATCTAGCTGAAGGTCACATGAAAGAGTTTTCCCTGGGGGCTGGTGAAGCTCTGAAACTTCAGGGCCGTGAGCGCTAAACATGCCTCAACGGGAGACAGAACACCATCGGTGGACCTCACAAACACCAACAGGCACACCGGGTGCCACGGCTCAGTGACTGCTGTCCTGCCCCCTGCGATGCTGTGCCTGCTCACAGCAACCGCCTCTTCCCTCTTTCAGAGTAGACAGCCAAGATCTGTCCTGCACACAGCTACCGAGTACCGTTCCCCTTTACGTGGGCTCAGGGAAACCAGCTCCTGTCTGGAGGGCACTTTAAATGCAAAGGGAAAAGCCCTCGTGACTCCTGAATTTGCAGGTCACCTCTTCCAGGAGTCTCGAATTGCACAGACCTAGGGAAGCACAGCTAATGCTCTCATCTAATTGGTGGCAGAGCACACCTCAGGCAGTCATGGCCGCACGCGGTGCACAGGACTTGCGGAGGCGGCTCTGTGGGGGACCTGTCCTAAGTGCTGCCACCTCAGCAACCAGACCCACATCTGGCACGGCACCTCACTCCTGCACCCTTACTTGGTCATAGTCTCACATAGGTCATCCTGCTGACCGGGACTTTCCACAACACATCGTCATTTGTACCCTTTTTTAAAGCAGCCTGCTGCTGGAAGACGTGTGAGAAAATGAGAAACTGCTCTCAGAGCTGAAATGCATGCACAAGTCACAGAAACAACCACCGACCGTGGTGGGGGACAGGGGAAAACGTTCCAGGACGCTAAGAGGCGCTTCTCCCGTTTTTGTTTTTCAGACCTGTCTTAAGCATGCAGCAAGAACAGCAACAGCTCAGAAAAACAAAGGTGGGGGCTGGGGGCGTGGCTCGGTGAGGCCGTGGGCTCCATCCCCAGCACCCATGTCCCGGACACACGTGGAGGAAGCACTGGTTCTGCGTTTCTCAGTTTCTACCCCTGTGGACTCCCCAGTAGGTGGTGGCTCCACACAGGACCCAGCAACACACAACGTTCCCCAATGCTGTGGGGACAGAAGCACTGGACAAAATACAAACCAGGGCCAGGCAGTGATGGCATTTTTTTTTTTTTTCTTTTTTTGGCAGGGTCTCAGTTTGTAGCCCAGGCTAGCCTCCGCTCAAACTCTTGATCCTCCTGCCCCTGACCTGCTCCTGACCGGTGCCCAGCTGGTACTGGCTCCTTTAACAACCCCCGGGATCTAGCCCCGCACTAAGGAGAATGTGACCACATCAGCCCCAAGCATGGCTGCCAGTCCAGCCTAAGCAACTCACCTAGAACGTGCCATCCCAAGTGAAGAGCCAAGTCCCTAAGACACGGAGGGTCAACCCATCCTGACAGCTGCACCCTGGCCTCAATCAGAGCAAGGCCTCCACCCTGTTCACCCCCTACTGTAGGGCACTGCCCCAACGTATGTGAGCAACACTCCCAGCTCGGTAAGCAACAGCTCAGAGGCACTTTAATCCACACCACCCCACTCCAGCTGGGGAGGGCAGTGTCACAGCCCCTGCTATGCAGATGGGGACATATAAGGCCTTATAAGGTCTCCATATAAGGGCAAGGAGGGTCAGATGGCTCTGGGCCAGCCCCACCTGAACTACCCAGTGTGCGCACCGGGGAGGAGAGGGGAGGCAGGGTGGCAGCAGCGTTGCCATGGGACATGCTGAGGGTACTCGACCTATCGAGGTGACTTTTCCAGCTGGTCTCTGTGGAGGGCAGCCCGGCACTCACGGTGTGCCATCCTAGCGGGGTGGAGGGGACTCTTGGCCTGACCGAGACTCGAGTGCAGAAACAGAGCGGCATTCCTGCGAACAAGTTAGTGCGTCCCCGTGGAGCAGGCAGCAGCAAGTGGGCGTGGCAAAGACCTGGGTGGATGTCTAGTGGCTTCCCATGGTCCTGGGAGCGAGGGTAGCCTCCATGGGTCTCCCGTGGCCACACAGCCAGTCCTGCCAGGCTCTTATCCAGCCACGCTCTCTTGCCCTGGGCTCTCGGCAGACCCCCACTCTGCCCACCTCGCTGGGTTTATTTCTATTACCTTCCAGGTCCTGACTGCCTGCCTGTTTCACTCAGTCCCCACCTCAAGGCCAGGCCTGGTGCCCATACGGCAGGCCCACGGCTTATCAGAGCCCCAACGGGGCAGATGCCATTCACTGTGGAGCCAGACTGTCTAGCATGGCATCCTGGCCGGGCACTTCCTGAGACCTGAGGGTCTCTGTGTGCCTCAGCTGCCCCCTTCGTAAGATGGAGATGTCAAGAAAGATCTACCACCAGGGGAGACGAGAGGCCAGGAAGAGCTGGGGGCCGGCGCTACCACCACCAACGTGACGCTCACCACAGCTCAGGGCTAGCCAGGTACCAGGGTGCGAGTCCACACGCAGCCCTCATGGCTAGTAGCGCAGGACGCACGCGCAAACAAAACACACTCACGAGCACTGTGCTGGGGACGGTAGCCGGGCACAGCATGTGGCCCTAATGGACAGTGACAGCTGGCCACAGTACCACAGGAAGGAGGCAGAGGATAATTTCTGGTGAGAGACCAACGAGGCCGGAGGGAAGGCTGGCATCCAAGCTCCTGAGAAGGCAGCGGGGCTGGGACCTGTCCGGGCCAGGCTGGGGCTGGTCCTCTGGGGGCTGCAGAGCTGGGTGATTTTGTCCTGTTCCAAGAGCCACGACAGCCACTAACCCAAAGTCAATTCACAATACCTGTGACACTTCAGCGCAGGAAGGCGAAGACCCCAGTGAGAGCCGGCCGAGGTGGCGCAGGCCTGTAATCCCAGCAGCTCGGGAGGCAGAGGCAGGAGGAGCACAAGTTCGAGACCAGAGGCAGTCTATGTAACTTAGTGAGACCCTGTCTCAAAAACTAGAAAAAAATCGGCTGGGGGTGCAGCTCAGTGGTCCAGCACTTGCAGAGCATGCAAGCGAGAGGCCCTGGGTCAAACCCACAGTAACACACAGAAAAAAGACCCCAATGAGCAGCACAATAGTCACACTGGCCAGAGCGAAGGCTTGAGCGAAGGCTTGAGACCAGCCACTGCCCCTCAGACCTGCCCAGGGTCACCCAGGCATAGCGTGGCTGCCCAATGGTGAGCATGCCACAGGTCCTACCCAGGCAGATGGAGAAGAGCAGGCCTTACCAACAGAGCCCCTAAATGGCATTTCCTAACAGCAGTGTCTCAACCCACACAGCCTCGGAGACTCGGGAGGACCTGGAGACTGAATGCGGTTCCACCGTGGACACCACGCATTGCTGCCACAGACAGGTGAGTGGCTGAGCAGCGGCAGCCTCCTCTCCATGCCTGTCACAGGGAGAGGGCCGGGCAGAGCATGGCTTACCCACTGCGATGCCAAAACCTGGCCTCTCCACCTCTGTCCACCTGACAGCTGCACTCAGCTGTCCCTGTGCTCCTCTGGAAACTCCTGACCCTCCACCTCCACCCTGCTCCCCACTACGCACAGTGACAATCAGGGAGACCACTTCCCTCCCTGGGCCAGTGTGATAGACCAACAGGCTACTGTCTGGGCCTCTCCTGTCCAAGGAGAAGGGCGCCTGGCCCCCAAGGAAACTCATGGTTTGGGCTCTGGATGCTGCCACACAGGGAAAAGCAGAGCAGCAGAAAATCTACTCAACAGCTTTGACTTTCTCTACATCACCCTTTCCAGGTACCCCAAGGGGGAAATCTTCCCTCTGAAGTTCAAAGTGTGATCAACAAATATGGTGAACGTGTAAATTACAAATATTACAGAAAGAGACATGGCCAGACCTGCTTCAGGAAATGGCAAGAACTGTGGTTTAAACTATGTGCTCGAACCCAGAGGGAGTATTTTGAGAGGATTCATGGCAACGTGTCTTTTACTGTAATAATTTATTTAAACATTCATTATATTTGTGTGTGTGTGCACGCGCGCACTTTGTATGTATGGGTGCAACTGCTGGCTTAAAAAAAAAAAAAAGAAAAAACCTTGGTTTCCTCCCAAATTTCTACCTATGATGGGGTGCTCATTATCACTGGGGAAGAGCCAGAGCCATGGCGCAGGAGGGCTCCGCCTCAGCAAGCAGTGCGCAGGGTGTGAAGCCCTCATGCTGGACTCTGCTCCACTCTGGCAAGCTCACCGGTGAGAAGACTCCTTACTCTGAGTCCACCCTGTGCTGGCACCAAAGAGCTAAAAGCACAACACTCACCAATGCAGAAAACCTGTGTCAACAATGGTCTCTGGCGGGCTCCTGAAAGAGTGGGTCAGAGGATGAGGCCACGCAGAACAGTGCCAGGGCATCAAGCCACACGGCCAGCCGAGGGCAGCATGTAGCTAGGAGACAATGCTGTTTGCGCCCCCTGGGGCCAGGCAGCCAACACCATTCCTACCGGACAGAGGCCGTCCATATCTCCATCCTGGAAGATTGCAAGGGTCACAAAAGGAACACCCACAGATGACAGCCCCTGGGAAATGATGCCCCCTCTGGGTCTCGTTTCCAAATTATAACTAATATTTCTATAACAATAGGACACAGAAGGAAACCAGCCAGAAGGGGGAACCTGGCAAGGGTTGCAAATAACAAGCTGCGTCCTGGCCCAAAACACAAAAGGGCCACTTAGACCTCAGCATATGAGTACTGTTCCCCATTCTTCCTTTGGTAAGCTTTGGCCCAGTCTACCTATACAGCTGGATGTGGTGGCACGCACCTGTCAGCCCGGCACTCGGGAGGATGAGGCAGGATGATCGTGAAGTTAAGGCCAGCCTGGTTTATACAGTAAAAAACTCTCTCTAATATATATATATATATATGGGGCTGGGATTTGGCTCAGTTGGTAGAGCGCTGTGCTACAGTCTCTGAGGTCCCGAGTTCAATTCCCAGCACTGTAAAAGTGGGAGAAGAGCCTGGCAATCCACTCCCAAGGCAATCCTGAAATAGTCAGCCATTGAAAACCCTATGAGGGTAGCTATGAGTTGGATACCGACTCAACGGCACCTAACAACAACAATACACACACACACACACACACACACACACACACACACGAACAAATCCACGCAACCTAAAGACAATTATGCCTGGAGGGCAGAGTCTCACCTCTGTTCTGTTCATTGCACACTTCACAGACCTGACAGCCACCGCAAAGCCTCTGGACAGACAGTTGCAGAAGCGTCCCTCCCTTTCGCTTCCACGACAGCCAGCCCCTGACCCTCCCGCTCTCCACCCCGGCCAGCACGGGCAGCTGCCTGGCCTCCCCTGGCATCCTGATTATTGCCCACTGGCTTCTGGCGGCAGCAGCCGGAGATTTATTATACAGAAATCAGCTCTCCCTGTGGAAAAGCTTTCTTTGGTTTCTCGTCACTCAGGAATAAGATGGAGACTGCACACCAGGCCCCAGGCCCACCCCTTTGGGGACCTCCCCGTTCACCATCCACAGACATGAAGGCTCTTTGAGAAACCCCTGGACCTGCAGTCTCGCCCCCTCAGGGCCTTTGCACTTGCAGTGGCCCTTCAGACACCACCGCTGGGCCTCCACCACTGCCCAGGCCGATCGTGTTTCTCTGCAATCGGCCTGTTTGTTTCCACCACAGCCTTCTGACCTCACCTGCTTCTGTTTGCTGCCCACTCTTCTCTAAAGGACATGGCTCTCCTGTTTGGTTCACTGCTGCCTCGCACACCTACCAGAGCTGGAGCCCGCCACACAGGGGTGTGATGCACGCAGGGCCCCGCACGCCCGCCTCCTGAGAGACTGAAAGGGAACAGGGGCAGGAAGGCGCGGAAGAGGGGCAAGTCTAGCCCTACGGTGTGTAGCCCCCGCCCTGCTGCTTAGATTCCTGTGAACCAACAAGTCGCCTGCAAGCCCCCCTCAAGATAAAATGCCTCCTACACCAACAGGGCGTCCTGGCGAGGGGCCGCAAGCCGCTGGGCCTTGGGAAGGCTGCAGCAGACGGGCAGGTTCCCACCGCACAGGCCGGCAGATGGACGGGCATTGACAGAACACAAAGGCCCTCCGCCCACTTCACCAAACAGAACTCGAGACACTGAAAAGGGTCACCCAGGGTATGAGCCACATTCACAGAGCCCTCCTCTTCAGCCCTTCCCTGGCCAGACCCCAGCACAAAGGAACGAGCGCTGGGAACAAATGCCACTCGCTTGCTTTCACTGGCCCGCGGGGCCAGCCCCAGAACCCTCGGGCTCAAGGAGGCCAGCTGGAGGTGCCCAAGCTGCCCCTCCGCGGCAGGCGAGGCCCAGCTTCCAGAGGCAAGAAGGGGGAACCTAACTGCCTGCAGCTTCTCGCTTCCGCTTAGGAGTCCGGCTACTTGAGTACCACAGGCCCAGGAATTTGTCTGAAATAATAAGTTCCAAATACAGTAGACTGAAATCTATTTCAAACTTACTTGTCAGACAATTTTAGTGCTGAAACTAACAGTATTAAGCTTTTTGCTACTATGTGTCATGTCCTAATGAAAAAGTGTGGGCTGCGATTTAGCTCAGTTGGTAGAGCGCTGCGCTGCAGTCTCTGAGGTCCCGAGTTCAATTCCCAGCACCACAAGAATGGGAGAAGGGCCTGGCGATCCACTCCGAGGCAATCCCGAAATGGTCAGCCATTGAAAACTCTACGAGGGTCGCTATGAGTTGGATACTGACTCGACGGCACCTAACAACAACAACAATGAAAAAGTATATAAAAGCCCAGTTTATGGTTAGGCATCAATTAGTTCCAGAAAATGACTACAGTGAGGACTGATTGACGTCCCAGGTTTAAACGCAACCGCAGGGACGTCTCTGAGGTGCCGAGCTCCGCTGCAGCGCCATCCATCACTCACGAGAAGGTGGGGCAAGGCCCGTGTACCCAGCGCCACACACTGACACCAAGGATATTCTCCTCTGGAGTCCTCTCCTGGCGCGGGATAGTTCTTCCTGGGTAGGAGTGAAGCCCACGGTGTAGCAGGGAGCCGAGGCTGGCTGGGAACCTGGGTGCTAGAGCCCAGCCCCTGAGGGCAGACGTGGGGTACCTTGGTCTTCACCTCCAGCCTCTGGTTCAGCTTGGTCACAGCAAAACCTGCTGTGGCCCTCTGTGCGCAAGGACTCCTAAGAGTGAGGTCAACAATCCCTGTCGGGGAGACGTTGAACGACCACACAGAAGAGACGGAAAGGAAGCACCGTGGAGGGGATCGGTCCCCACACCCGCCAGAGCCAGGTAAGGCCAAGGTGTCTATGGCCCGGCCAGTACGCCACAGGGTCCCTGGGCTGTGTACAGCGGTGACCATCCTCTGGACAGGGTGAAAGTCCTCGCCCAACAGAACATCCCAGAGGGCTGCCTGAAAGATGTGAGAGCAGACTGGTCTCAGACCCGCTAACGGCAGCTGCTGGGGGAGGGCCGCCTCAGGAGGCCCGGCTGGCACCTTGCCCCGGGGAACCATAAAAGGCCACATGGCAGGGCAGCAGGCCTACGCGAGGCGGAGAGAGGATGCCCCTACCGCCTGGCTTTCTCTCCGGCTTCTCCCGCCTCCTCCAGAGTCCAGGTGAGCGCCCAGCAGCCTCCAGGAAGCTGGGCTTGGCCACAGCCCTGCCACTGTTCCTGCCTCCTGGGTCCTGCTGTACCTTCTTCCCTCGATTAGAGGTAATGGCCCTGTGGGAGCACCAAGTAACCTAACTCATCTCCAAGAAGCCAGTGTCCTCCACCATGTAGACGAGAATTTCAGACCCAATGGGAGAGGCAGTCGGGCAGGCAGGCCAGCTGTGGCCTCCGCTGGCAGAAGTATGACCCCCACTGTCCTCTCTAGGGACACAGGAGGTGAGCCACCAGGGCTCTAGAGGCGCCCTTACTTGGATTCAGGACCCAGCCTGTCCCTCAGCTGGGTGAGCCTCACTCGGACTCGGTGCCAACACTCCCTTGCAGGATAGTTCTGGAAGCATTCCAGGTGTACAGGGTGACGCCTGCCAGGTTTCATGTTCCCCCTCAAGTCCTTCATCAAGAATTCCAGGTCTGCCGGGCGCGGTGGCGCACGCCTGTAATCCCAGCGGTTTGGGAGGCGGATGTGGGAGGATCGCAAGTTCGAGACCAGAGGCAGTCTGCATAACTTAGCGAGACCCTGTCTCAGAAAGTACAAAAATGGACTGAGGGTGCAGCTCAGTGGTCTAGCACTTGCAAAGCATGCAGGCGCGAGGCCCTGGGCTCAATCCCCAATACCGCAAAAAAAAAAAAAAAAAAAAAAAGGAATTTCAGGTCTGCCCTTCTTCCTCCAGTGCTCTGCTTTCCCAGGATGGAGTGAAGGAGAGAGAGAAGAAAGTCGAGACCACAGGGAGCCCAGAAGAACACACGCTCACCTTCGGGGCACAGCTACCTTCTTAGGTCTCCACAGGGCCCGCTGGGAACTGAGCAGATCAAGCGCAGCGTCAGCTTCCATCACAGACGGAGCTAACCATGACACTTGAAGCCAATGATCTTCAGTAACAGAGCAGGTTTTATTCTGCAGAGCGCTCACAGGTGACAGGCCTAAGCTGGGTCCATACAATTACTAGAATGGCCTTTGGCTCCACCGAACAGTAGACCTTTTGTTTGTCGAGCCACCTGCCCGTAAGGAGAAATGACTATTTCCCCAAACGTGGAAAAGGCAGTGAAGAGCTACAGGAAGTACTCCCTAAGTCGCTGAGGAAGTAGCAGGTGCCAAGGGCTGTGAGCAGAGGGCTGGGGGGAGGCCTGACCTCAGTCAGGAAGCAACGAGATGGGCGGGCAGGTGCAAACTCTCTTTCAGCAACACACCAGGGGCAACACCCTGCCAGGGAACAGGGCCGGCTCCAGATGGCTCTTCCCACAGACCATTCTGGTGCAGAGCAGGCTGGATGAGATTTCGAGGCCTGGAGAGACCCCTGAGGGGACCCTGCACAAGGTGTGCATGCCCCAAGGGGATCAGCTGGATGATCCAATTCACAGGTGACCGATCAGACAGCGTACAGACTCACCACCGCCCACTGTGGGCGATGGGCACTGTCTCCCCTGCCTAACGGCCCAGGCAGGGAGCCAGGACAAAGCACAGCACCAAGGCAGGTGCAGGTAGTGAGGCCTCCCTTCATTCTGCAGGGGGTTCGATCCCATGAGGCACAAAAAAGGGTCCTGGGGCCACTCAATCTCCTAGGCAAAGAGCGAGCAGTGACAGCCTCCTTTACTGAGAAGTCCCTGCTGTCAAGGTGCTTGGGTGTGGAGGACATCCCAAGGCAGAGTGGCACACCCTGCACCTCCCCTGGCCAGGAGCCCTTCCTTGCAGGTGTCTTGCACAATTATTGTTGTTGTTGTTCAGTGCCGTCGAGTCGGTATCCGACTCGTAGCGACCCTGACTACAACAGGCGAAACACTAATGTCAGTGCTTCTCTGCTGTTCATAGGGTTTTCAATGGAGGACTGATTTTTGGGAGTGGGTTGCTGGGTCCATCTCCCAAGCCTACCGCACCTGGTGTTCTCAGACGGTTTCCCATCCAAGTATTAACCAGGCCCGACCCTGCTTAGCTTCCGAGATCTGACGGGATTGGATACCACAGGGCTATCGCTGCAGACCTTGCAAAATTGGTGTCCCTTAAAACCGTGATCCTCCAACCACAACTGTGTGGCAGGTGCAAACAGGATGTGGGGCTCCAGCCAGCAGGCCTAGGCTGGGGCTGACAACATCTATCCTTACCAAGTCCTCAGTGACTCTGCGGAGAAATCACAGCCTTAGATAAGCTCTGGGGCCCCTGGGTGGGACATCACCCTCACGGCTCAGGGCTGCACCCCCTACTCAGGTAGCCTTGCTGCCTGGTTGGCTCTTGGTGCCTGCTGCCTCAGCATCCCACATCCCCCGGGCTCACTATGCTCCTGCCCGGCAGGCTAGGCCACAGCTGTCTCTTACTTTCAGCCACATCACCATTCAGTCCCAGGCTCCATCTTCTTGCCGTGACTTGGCAGCCAGCCAGCCCTTTTAAGGCAATTTTATTTAGTTGATGATGACGTTAGGTGTGGCTCTGACTGCCTCGCTTTCAGAGCTACCTTCCTCTCAGGGACAACTTTCATGGCTCCACGTATGCTGGTTCAGTTACAGAACAGCTTGCAATATCTGAACCTCATCTATGACTTTTACAGGTACCACACGGAAAGCCAAAACCAATACAAACAAAAAAGGTGTCTGAAGTCTTGTCAGGGCTGGTCACCTAGGCATTTTCATTTTCACATCTATGTTTCTGCTACTGAATAAGAACAAGAACTGAAAAGTCCTCTGTGCGACGGGCTATTTTTCTAAAACCCAAGTTTTAAAAAAATGGAAATACCAACACTGAGATAAGAGAAATATACATTTTAAAGATGATCATTTAGCCGGGCACCTGTAATCCCAGCAGCTCGGGAGACAGAGGCAGGAGGATCACAAGTTTGAGACCAGAGGCAGCCTGGTAACTTAGCGAGACCCTGTCTCAAAAAATAAAAAAAAAAAACAAAAATGGGCTGGGGGTGCAGCTCAGTGGTCCAGCACTTGCACAGCATGCAAGCGCGAGGCTCTGGGTCCAACCAAGTACCGCAAAAAAATTAAAAAAAAGATCATTTACAACTGTGTACTTAGAAGGAGAAAAGTTTTCTGTGTAAATCTGTTTGAATATGAGAAAAATACAGCAGTATTTAAAGACCTAAAAACAAAGGTACAGGAAGGAAGAGTAGCAATTTGTAACCGCTCCTGCCCAGCAAGATCTGTAATTAGAGGTTAGCTCTACAGTAGCAAGCAAGTCCTGCCAAGCCTCAGCCATGCTGGAAAGCAGCACTCACAGCACAGCCATTTAAATCCCATCTCACAAAAGTCGCTGAAGGCAGTTGTAAATGCCGCCTCCCACTACAACGCTACCACACACAGCAGGTGAGTAACTTAGGGACTGAGGAGAATTCGCAGCACCGAGAAAGCGCTTGAACACCAAAAGTGTGGAAGCAATACTGGGATCTTGGTGAACCACAGATTTCTCAAAGTACACGGTCTGTGAACAAGGAACCTACCAACGAGATGCTCTGCGGGCTGCCCTTTGCTTCCATAGTCTCCAGAGTATTGGGGTTTCTAAGTTGTGGGCTCGGTTTAATACCAACCATATGGCCAGCTATGCACACCGGAAAGAGGATGATGAAGATTGAAAGGGAAGGGGCTGTCTAGGAGTTTGGATAGGAATAAGGGACCCTTCACAAACAGAGATGCTGGGCTCTGAAACGGAATCACTGGGTTCACGGGACCCCGGAAACAGCCGGGATAAGTGGTCTGGGAGTAAACGAAGTTCTTCGGGGCGCAAAAGTAGGTGCCCTGAGAGCTGGGAGGCGTCAGGGGAGCTACCCGTCCCCAGCTGCGACAGCAGGGCCGGGACCTGGGCCCTTCCGTTCTGACCCCGACGGCCGGCCTCGCCCCCCGGGAGGGCCCGTGGCGGGGAAGGCCCCTCACCTCGCACGTCCCCGGCCAGCGCCCGCCAGGTGGGCGCGTAGCCGATGCAGTGGCCACACCACGAAGAGTAGAACTGCACGAGCCACGCGGCCGAGCTGTTGGCCGTGGCCCCGCGCACGCTGCCGCTGTCCAGCACCCACACCGCGTCCTCGCCGGCGCGGTACAGCCGCGCCGCGGCGCCCGCCCCCGGCCCCGCAGCCGCGGCCGCCGCCAGCAGCACCAGCAGCCGCGGCAGCCGCGCGGCCCCAGGCGGGGGCGGGAGCCGCGCTCGGGCTCCCAGGCTGCGCGCCGCCGCCCGGGCCGCCGCCATGTTGGGAGTGCCGCCGGCGCGCCGACCTTTCACCCTGGCAACTGCCGTCACGTGGACGCTGGCGCAGGCCCCGCCCCGCGCGGCAGGCCCCGCCCTCGCTTGGTCCCCGCCCCTTGCGAGCGGCCCTGTATTTATGGTCAAACCGGGCCCCGCCCTCCAGCTCCGCTCGCCCCGCCCCCGTGCTCTAGGCCACGCCTACGGGCGCCACGCCCACGCACCCTGGATTTGTCCGGCCAGGTTGAATGTGAATTTTAGGTAAACAGGGAATCGAATTTTTCTTAGTCTGCAATGCAAATTTAGCAGGAAGTAGGCTTAAAAAACGGTTTGCTGAAATTCATGTAACAGGCATCCTGGATTTTACTTAGCAACCTGCCTGGGGCCTTGGAGGGTCCACTACAACGCTGACCTTGGTGATTTTTTGTTTTGTTTTGATTTTGTTTTTCTTAGTTACAGTCTTGCTATGTAAACCGGGCTGGCCTGGAACTCGCATCGATCCTCTGGCTTCACCCTCCCCAGTGCTGGGATTACAGGCATGCTCCACTTCACCTGATATATCTGGCATTTTAATTCTTGGGGAACGTAGCAGAACCTCCACGTGAAGTCAGATGGCCACCTGCTAAATTTTAGGACAGAGAAGTCGACCTGAGCTGCAAGGTCCTTTCTTCACAAACATAGGAAATAAAGTTCCACATGCTTTTTGCTGGGCTGGGATTTAGCTTGGTTGGTAGAGTGCCACTCTGCAGCCTCTGAGGTCCTGGGTTCAATTCCCTACACCACAGAAATGGGAGAAAGACACGGCAATCCACTCCCTAAAGCAATCCTGGAACAGTCAGTCATTGAAAACCCTATGAGGGCCACTATGAGTTGGACACAACTCACCAACAACGTGCTTTTTGCTTATTCAGGAGACTTGGTGCTTTGTTTTGTTTATTGCTCTTCCTAATTTTTACATATCAAGGTTCCCTGAACTATGACCAAAACCTAAAGGGAAGGACTCAGCTAAGAGCTGATGTGAGCTCCCAAGGACCATTCGTTGGCTTGACGTCAAGTTAGTTCTCAGCCTCTACTTCTTGTTGTTAGGTGCCGTCAAGTCGAGTCCGACTCATAGCGACCCTATGTACAGCAGATCGAAACACTTGCCGATTCTGTGCCAGGCAAACCATCTTATTTATGTTTAAGCCCATTGTTGCAGACACTATGTTAATCCATCTGGTGGAGGGTTTTCCTCTTTTCCGTTGACCTGCCACTCTTCCAAACATGATGTCCTTCTCCAGGGATTGTTCTCTCC
>VMDO01000311.1:310910-333875 GCA_007922755.1 Pedetes capensis | reverse complement strand
CCCTCAGCCCTTTTTTTTTTCTTTACTTTCTGAGACAGGGTCTCGCTAAGTTACTTAGACTTCCTCTGGTCTCGAACTTGTGATCCTCCTGGCTCCGCCTCCCAAGCCGCTGGGATTACAGGCGTGCGCCACCACGCCCAGCTGCATGTTAGTTTTGAAGAGTACAGGTGAGGCTTGTTTGCAAAACTGCGATGTGTCAATGCTTTTGATTTTTAGTCCCTTGAAGAATATATATATATATATATATATATATATATATATATATATATGTATATACATATATACATATATATATGTATATAATATATATATATATATATTTTTTTTTCTGAATGTATTCAGCTTTTTCAGCAACCTGGGTTTTGAAGTTCTGAATGAAAATGGGAACTGTGCAGCTACTCGTGAAAATCTTCCACCGGCAGTTCCAGAGCTCGCAGGAACAGCCTTGCGATGCGGAGGAGAAAAGGGGTCCAATGTTTCTTCCGGGGATTAAAAGTGAGTCCGAAACTGCCAGGCCTGGGGAGAACAAGGCTCTCGTTGAGCTCCCCTTTGAATGTCCGAGCTGCTTTCTCTCGGAGAGCTCGGTGCTGAGATGCAGCGTCCGTATTGCCTAGGAACCCAACAAAGACGGGCTTGGTGGCTGCTTTGAGGTTTCAGTTCCATGTAGAATTTTAACTGTGAAAAGGCACAAAGATTGGTTTCTTCTGAGTCCTTAACTGAACACCACAAAGGCGGGCAATTAGTGGGGCTCTGGGCTGCTGTCTCCCACCAGTTGTGCTGTTGCCTTTCTGAACCTTGAGCCCCTAGGAGCCAAGTGGGGTACCCCACCCCAGCCCCCTTTGTCTCCAGTGTTCAGAAATGCAGCCCAGACTCAACCCTCTAGGAGTGGAAAGTGCTGGGCTTGGAAGAGGACACCAGCTGTGTTGGAGAGCATGGATCTTTCTTTGGTTTGTGGAATCGTTGTTCTAACTTGCTGGATGTCCTAATCTGCAAAATGGGATAATAATGCCAGGATTGAATCCCCATCAATAGGTGAGGTGAGATAATCATGGGTAGTATATTGGTCCACTTTCTGTTACTATAATGAAATACCCAAGGCTGGGTAATGTATAAAGAAAAGAGGTTTATTTGGCTCACAGTTCTGAAAGTCAGAAGGCATAGTAGTAGCGTCTGCTTGGCTCTAGTGAGGGCCTCATTGTGGATGGCATCGCAATGGTGGAAATGTGTGGGAGTATTTATTTATTTATTTATTTTGCAGTACTGGGGGTTGAACCCAGGGCCTTCCGCTTGCATGCTCTGCAACTGCTGGACCACTGAGCTGCACCCTTAGCCCATTTTTTTACTTTTTGAGACAGGGTCTTGCTAAGTTACGCAGACTGCCTCTGGTCTTGAACTTGTGATCCTCCTGCCTCTGCCTCCTGAGCTGCTGGGATTACAGGTGTGTGCCACTGCACCCGGCTGCGTGGGAGTATTTATGAGAATGATCACATAGGAAGACAGGAAGCAATTCCAAGGAGGGGCCAGTCTTGCTCTTTTTAAACCCATTCTTGTATGAACTATCCAGGGTCCCATGATAACTACAGTAATGCCCTCTGATGGTGATGCCCCCAATGATCTAACCACCTTCTACTAGGCAGCACCTCTTAAAGGTTCTACCTCCCAACATTGCCACAGTGAGAACCAAGCACATGAACAAACCACATGCAAACCACAGCAGATAACACTGGGACAGAGTAAGAAAGCAAGTATAATATTGTTCCCACCATCCCACCCTGCCCCGTTCATAGCACAGATATCCTTTGCCCACCTTTCAACGCTTTCCAGACCATTCCCGCTCCCTGTCCTGTGCTCTGGCTGAGCAGGTCTCCGTGGTTTTGTTGGTTCATCTACTTGTTACGCATGTGGGTAAGGGGCTGTGCCCCCGAACTTGAGCAAGTTCTCAGTCTTCTTTCGAATCGGAAGCTTGTCACATCTTCCCCAAGGGGTCATTGCAAAGTAGAAGTAGATGATGGGAACCAAGTAGCTAGCACAGTCCTGGCCCCCAGTAGATGCTGAAGAAAAGCTTCTTCCTTCACCCGTGCCTGGAACATGAGTGGCAGAGGACGCTTGAGTGGATAAAGAAGCTCCTACAAGGTCAAGCGCCACCTACACAGCTAACTCCAGAGACTCCCTTAGCACCTCACTTGGCTCATGGAGTGCAGCAGAACGGGCCTGTGTGTGCAGGTCCTCTCTGGCACATTCATCCAAAAGGTGAGGTTCTTCTAAGCTTTAGCTGGGCTGGGATTTAGCTCAGTTGGTAGAGCGCTGCTCTGCAGTCTCTGAGGTCCTGAGTTCAATTTCCAGCACCGTAAAATGGGAAAAGGATGTGGCAATCCACTCCCAAGGCAATCCCGAAACAGTCAGCCATTGAAAATCCTATGAGGGTCGCTATGAGTTGGACTTGACTCGACGGCACCTAACAATAAGCCTTAGCTTACTGACCTATGAAAGAGTTTGTAAAAAAAGAAAAAAAAATATACACACACACACACACACACACACACACATATATCTATATCTATATCTATCTATCTATCTGTTTGTCTGTCTGTCTATCTATCTATCTATCTATCTATCTATCTCTAAAGGATTGAAAACAGGGTGATCTACCACTGAGCTACATCTGCAGCTCCCTTTAAAAAATTTTTTTATTTTGACATGTTGTTGTTGTTGTTAGGTGCCGTTGAGTCGGTATCCGACTCATAGCGACCCTCAAAGGGTTTTCAATGGCTGACTGTTTCGGGATTGCCTTGGGAGTGGATCGCCAGGTCCTTCTCCCATATTTTGACATAGAGTGTTGGTAAGCTGTAGCGGGCTTCGTCTGGCCACCAACTTGTGATACTCTTGCCTCAGCCTCGTGAGTTGCTGGGATTACAGGTGTGCACCATTGTGCCCAGCTTAACTACGTAATAGTTAAGTGGTTTCAAGATCAAATGGTGTGAAGCCCAAAATAAAAACTCAATTATTGTGGTGTTCTGCAAGTGTTTGAGTAAATGTTTCTATAGTCTTCACACGAATAGGTAGTGGCATATACTCCACAAAATTGGTGTATCACAATATTCGTAATTGTGTCTCACCCTTTTAGCATACAGTTTGCATTTATTCCTTAAAATTTGTTTTTATCTATGGCTAATAATGCTCCAGTGAACATGTCCAAGTAGGGATTGGTTTCCTTCATTGGGAGTCATCCCTGAGGACAAACTGCTAGAAATGGGATTATTGGCTTAGAGCATTTCCTGTAGATATTTCCGTATTGCCACATAGGCTGTAAAAAGATATATGACAATACAAAATTCCAAGAAAGCATTCTCTTATGCTTGGAAACCACTTTTTTATATATATATATCTTTTTGTTTTCTTAAAGATGTTTCCCAGGCAGGTCTCAGACTTGTGATTCTCCTGCCTCATCCTCTTCAGCAAGTTAACTGCTGGTGTGTGGCATCATGGCTGGCTGGTTTTGACCTTTGAGATGAAGATCTTCTATGCTAGGTTTTTTTTTTTATTATAATATATTAAGTTGAAATCCATGGCTTTAAACCTTATTCATTATGTGATCATTTCAGATTTGATTAAATGGATTAGTTATTCACAGTTCATTTTGTTTTCAAAGCCTTATTAACTATAAATTTAATGTAGGAATTATTTTTGTGTGTGTGTGTGTGTAAGTGGACCTTGCTGGTTTTGGTGAGGGGGAGGTTTTGGGGTGAGGTGTCACTAACTTGCCCAGGCTGGTCTTGAAATCTTGGGCTCAGGTGATCCTTCTGCCTCAGCCTCCTGAGTAGCTGTGACTACAGGTATGTGCCACCACATCCAGCTTCTTTTTTATCTTTATGGACTACAAATGTCAGGGATTTGATTCTGGCTAACTTAGGCAAACACAGGTGAGTTGGGTCCTGTAAGCTGGGAAGAGCTGATATAACTTGGGCAAAGCCAGCTGCAGGGGTCAGGCCAGGTGGTCTAAGTCCTGTTACTCCACTGCTGTGCTGTGATTCCTTCTGGGTGCTGGCTTTGGCCTCAGGCAGATCTCCTGAGAAACCCAAAGAAGACTTCTGGTGTCCTGAGTCCAAATCCTTTCTGTTTGTTGCTATAGTTTGGACTTGGAATGTCCGCCAAAGGCTCCTGTGTCACAGGCTTGGTCCTCAGCTTGGTGTCTAGTGGGAGGTCATGGCAGTTCCTGCAAAGGTGATTGTGGGGCACTGACCTCTTCCTCTCTTTTCTGCACCTAGCCATGAGGTGACTGGGAGTCCTCTGCCATATGTGTTTGCCAGATGTACTATGTGGCTGCACACCCAAAGCATTGAGGCCAACGAGTCATGGAATGAAACCTCCAAAAATGTAAGCCAAAATAAATCTTCCTTCTTTTTTTCCCATACACATTTACAGATTTTTTATTTTTATATTTTTATTTTTATTTATTTTTATTTTTATTTTATTTTTTATTTGTAATCTTTTAACATACAATTTAAATTAAAAAAAATTTTTTTAAATTTTTTGGCACTACTGGGGAATAGAACCCTGGGCCTTAGAGCATGTTAGACAGTGCTCTCCCACTAAGCCACACCTCCAGCCTCTAAGCCTCCCTTCTTTAGCAATGGGTTCTCTCAGGTATTTTGTTACAGTATCGATAATCTGCTTAATGCACGTGTGAACCAGAGAGGCATCTGTTGCCCAGTTTCCACACAGTAAATCTTGTGACATCCGTGGCTGGCTTCCTTAGGTCATGTGCCCGTGTCTGAGCCAGTCAGTGTGCTGGAGGGAGGATCCTGGGCTCTGCTTTGCTGCCATGGGTCATCTACCCATTCCTTACTGCCAGCTTCAGGAGAGGTTGAGCCTGGTGACTTAGAGCCCCCTCGGGTTCTACAGGACCACATGTGTGTGTGTTTCCAAATGAAAGAGCAGGGTGCTGGGACACCATTACTGGGAGGAGGGTGTGTTACTGAGCCCACTGGACTTGAGTCTCTTCTGTGAAATGGAGAGTACAGCAGCACCTATGTCTTGGAGTGGTTGTGAAGATCACATCAGTGTCTTGTCACCATGCCTGACATGGAGTTGTTGTTGTTATCAGGTGCCATCCAGTCAGTATCTGACTCATAGTGACCCTACACACAACAGGAGAAACACTATTGTCAATGCTTCTCTGCTGTTCTTAGGGTTTTCAATGGCGGATTGATTTTTGGGAGTGGGTTGCCAGGTCCCTCTCCCAAGCCTACAGCACCTGGTGTTCCCTGGAGGTCTCCCATCCAAGCACTAACCAGACCTGACCCTACTTAGCTTCTGAGATCTGATGGGATCGGATGCCACAGGGCTACGGCTGCAGGCTGACATGGAGTAAGTTTCAATAAATGTTAGCTCTGAGGACTGCCACAATAGTCATCCTATTGGGATTAAGTAAAATGGAGTAATTTAAAGGCACTTAACCTGGCATGGAAGCATTGTGCCTTGCAGCCTTTAAAACGGAGTGTTCCCAACTGGCATTTCTGAGGTCTTCCTAGAACTCTTTGACAATCCCTCATCCTCTCTGCACACTGTACCTGGCACAAGGCAAGAGCCTCTTTTCTTTCATTTTATTTTCCCAGAGGTTCCAGGACCCTCCTGGTCTCTGCTCTGGAACTAATTATCAGCAGCTGTCCATTAAGCAGCCCCCAAATTGTGGGGAAACAAAGGGGCTTGTGAGTCCCTGGGACTTGCTGTCCCCTTCTCAAATGTATACAACTGGTCAGATGACAGCAGGAATGGGCTAAACCCTTCTTTCCAGTGCCTGGGGAGGGAACGTCCCTTGTGCTTTCTACCTTCAAGAGAAGAGTGTTGGCCTTGGAGGCGATGTGTTGTGTCCCTATGTATTTAACGCAGGGCAGCTCAGGTGACTCAGCTGTTGTCACAACAAGTTCTGAGAGCCAGAATGATCTTTCTTCCTTTCATATTTTGTTGTTGTTGTTGTTGTTAGGTGCCGTCGAGTTGTGTCCGACTCATAGTGACCCTCATAGGGTTTTCAATGGCAGATTGTTCCGGGATTGCCTTGAGAGTGGGTTGCCACGTCCTTCTCCCATTTTTGTGGTGCTGGGAATCAAACTTGGGACCTCAGAGACTGCAGAGCAGTGCTCTACCAACTGAGCTAAATCCCAGCCCTTTCATATTTTAACATCTCTGAAATCAAAGCTGTCTTCCGATGAAGGAATATGTTTTAGGGAGTGTAGTACCAGCCCTCCCGAATCCCACCATTGCCTCCATCTTATGTTAAATTGATGCTGCATCTTATCATCCATGCTGTCAAAAGTTGAGAAATATAGAAATGCAGTGGTTTAGGGACTGAGCTAAGGATTTCTGTGTGTGATTGGCTCAGTCCTTCTAACGGTCCTGTGAGATAGGTCCTGTTATTTTCCCCTTGTAACTTTTAGAGAAACTGCCTTTCTTTCATTCACTCATTCATTCTTTCTTTCTTTCTTTCATTCTTTCTTTCTTTTTTGCGGTACTGGGGGTTGAACCCAGGGCCTTGCGCTTGCATGCTTTGTAAGTGTGGTACCACTGAGCTGCACCCCCAGCCCATTTTTTTACTTTTTGAGACAGGGTCTCGCTAAATTACGCAGACTGCCTCTGGTCTCAAACTTGTGATCCTCCTGCCTCTGTCTCCTGAGTGGCTGGGATTACAGGTGTGCGCCACCATGCCTGACTCAAGAAACTGTGTTTCTAACCAGGGTTATTTGATCAAGGCTGCATGGACTGTCAAGCCAGGCTTCAAACCCTGGCAACTCTGATTCCAGGGCCGTGCTTTCACCCAGTACATTATAAAGTTCTCTTGTTAGTTCCCAGGGATGGGTTTCGCAGTGAGGACACGTTCTACCATAGGTTTTATGATCTATAACTGACATGAGAAAAGTGAAGCCCATTTGCTCCACACTGCTTTTCCCTGGCAACTAACTATACCAACCTCAGGCTGCCCAGCAGCGTGCAAGTTATGATGTGACCACCAGGTGGCACTTTAGCTCTATCTCCTTACTGCAAACTCTGGGCCCAGACCTGCTTGGCTTGGTCTGTTAACTCACAGAGATGATGTTTAGTGGAGCTGCTGCTTGGTGTAGGAGGCCTTGCAGCCTGCAGGAAAAGGAACAGGCCATGGTGGGGTTGGCAGCTCTGAGAGGAGCGTGCGTGGACAAGCGATGATGTAGGCACACCGGGCTCTGCCACCCAGACTGAAGTTAGAGAGAAGTGATAGTATTTGGTCATTTCTTACTCAGCCTCTTCTTAGCCCAGCTCCTCTGCTTTCACTCCAGAGTATGTTCTCTAACAGGGAGTGAGTTAGGCAGGAATTTGGGGTGTCACTTGTGAAGAATTTGTGAGCAATCTCTAGCCAGAAGCTTCCTGAGCCTTCTCCTCGTGACTTGCAGTGCCTTGCGCTAGAGAGGCTGGCTGTGGGTATGAATGAGGGCTGCAGGGAGAGTCTGCCCATGGGCTCTGGTGGGCCTGGATGTGGAACGGATGCGGGGGCCCCTCTCTAGTACCCGCTTTCCCATCACTTGCGTGAATGGGTGTCAGAATCTTAAGGCCAGCATGTCCTGAGGTCTAGGGACACAGAACCTTTTGGGTATGTGTGTTGTTGTTGTTAGGTGCCGTCAAGTCGGTAACCAACTCATAGTGACCATGCGTACAACAGGCGAAACACTATTGTCAGTGCTTCTCTGCTTCTCATAGGGTTTTCAATGGCAGACTGATTTTTGGGAGTGGGTTGCCGGGTCCTTCTCCCAAGCCTGCAGCACCTGGCATTCCCAGGCGGTCTCCCATCCACGTACTAACCAGGCCTGACCCTGCTTAGCTTCCGAGATCTGACGGGATCGGATGCCACAGGGCTACAGCTGCAGGCCCTTGGATATGTGTGGATGACAGTAAATCCCAATGTCCCACAGGTTAGCGTAAATGCCCTAAGAGATGACCATGAAGGTCAGAACACAGGTCCAAGGAGCATTCTCTCCAAACACTGGCCTAAAGTGACCTCTTTGCTTGTTCCCTCCTCCACTAGTCATAAGATGCCTACTTTGTGGCAGATACTTGCAAGGGTCTGGGAATTCAGACAAAACCTTTTCACTGTTGTTAGGAATCGCACAGCCTATTTGGACAGACATATATAGGTAGAAAAATGCCATTCAGTGTGGCAATGCTGAGTTGTGGAGAAATAGGGAGGTTCAGTCAGGCCCTATACAAATCCTGACATCACCATTTGGTGCCTGAATGTCCTTAGGAAAGTGATTGAATCTCTATTAGATTCAGTTTTGTTTCTAAAACAAGGATGGTAGTATAGATGTTGTATTCATCTGTTTTGTGTTGCTGTAACAGAATACCTGATGCTGGGTATTGTATAAAGAAAAGAGGTTTCTTTAGCTCACAGTTGTGGAGATTCAAGAACATGGCACCAGCACCTGCTGTTCTCTGGTGATGACCTCACGGTGGGTGGTATTTCAGTGGTGGGAGTAGGTGCACAAGAAATGACATCGAGAGACAGGGAGGAAGAGAGAGTGAGTTGGCACAGCTAGACTCTTCTCATGAGAACAAGTCCACTCCTCATGACAAGCGTTACTCCCTCTGAGGGCAGCACCCTCATGAGCTCACCACTTTCTGCTAGGCGCCCCTCTTAGAGGCTCTGCCATAGCAGCTCTGCCATAGTGGGGTCAGGACTCCAGCACAGGAAGTTGGGGCATGTACCCAAACTGTAATGGATGTCAGTACCTGTTTTGTAGAGCGGATGTGAAAATTGAATGAGGGCACCGTAAGGCCCCTCACTCTAGACTAATGCAGGTAGATGCCCAAGTCTCAGGGATTCCCTCATCCCCTGCGGGATTTGCACACCTTGCATGGCTCCAAAACAGAATTATACCCTGGGGGATGGGGAGTTTCAGACACTCCCCAGAGGCTGGGGTAACGGGGAAGAATTGGAGAGACTCAGTTCGAGCAGCACATCAGCTCATGTCCAAAGGGTCAACTGTTCCAGTGCAAGACTGGAGGGACTGGGGCAGGGAACTCTGCTCTTGTCCAGTGAGGCCTTGTGGGTCAGTTAAATGCCTGCTCCTCAGGTGTGAGCAGATGGCTGAGAACACACTTGTTGTTGTTGTTAGGTGCCGTCGAGTCGGTATCCGACTCATAGCGACCCTCATAGGGTTTTCAATGGCAGAGTGCTTCGGGATTGCCTTGGGAGTGGGTTGCCAGGCCCTTCTCCCATTTTTACGGTGCTGGGAATTGAACTCGGGGCCTCAGAGACTGCAATGCAGCGCTCTACCCACTGAGCTAAATCCCAGCCCCTTAGGTGGACTTAACAGAAGTAGTGTGTTTAGGAGAAAGGAAGTGAGCCACTCCCTTACTGAAGGTGGCTGGGGAGAGTGATCGGGACAGCAAAAGGCCTGGGAGCTGTCTCCTGGAGTGGCTGAGTGGGGCAGGGGTAGCCAGGGAAGGTCAGACATGTCACAGCATGGCCTCTGCCTTCCACACACCTCAGGGCTGGCACCTAAGAAAGGTCTTGTGCTACCTCTTTGTTGTATAGCTCAGGGCTGGCCTCAGGAAGCTTCTTCCTTCCTGCTCCTCTTCCTCCTCCTCCCCCACCCTCCTTCTTCTCTCCCCCCCACTCCTCCTCCTCCTTCTCCTCCTCCTCCTCCTCTCCTTCTTCCTCCTCCTCCTCTTCTTCTTCTTTTTCTTCCTCCTCCTCCTCTTCTTCTCCTTCTTCTTCTTCTTCTTCTTCTTCTTCTTCCTCTTCCTCTTCCTCCTACTCCTTCTCCTCCTCTTCCTCCTCCTCTTCCTCCTCCTCCTTCTCCTCCTCCTCTTCTTCTTCTTCTTTTTCTTCTCCTCCTCCCTCCTCTTCCTTCCTCTGCTTCCTCTTCTCCTCCTCCTCCTTCTCTTCTTCTTCTTCTCCTCCTCTTCTTCTTTTTCTTCCCCTCCTCCTCCTTCTTTTTCTTCTCCTCCTCCCTCCTCCTCCTCCTCCTCCTCCTCCTCCTCCTCTTCCTCCTCCTCCTCCTCAGGGCCTCCTGCCTATTTTGCAAGTGTTCTACCTCTGAGCTGCACCCCCTTTCTACTTTTTATTTTGAGACAGGGTCTCTCTAAATTACACAGGCTGCCTCTGGCCTCCAACTCATGGTCCTCTTGCTTCTGCCTCCCAGGTCGCTGGATTACAGGTGTGTGCTGTTGCCACTCCTGGCTCCAGAAGCATCTTTGAGTGTCCTGAGTTAAGGATGCCTTTTAACACTTTCCAGCCATGGAGGGAGTTTCACGTTCTGCGTGACTCCACTTACTGGAAGTCTGGGTGCAGGAGATGGACGTCGCCTGAAGCCTCAGGAATTGGGTGCCGGCCAAGGGCTAAACACAGAGAGGGCAATAGTGACTTTGAAGGGCTTGGATGCCACCCTAGAGCCACCCTGGGTCCAGCTGGCTCTGCAAAGATAAGGTACCGGTACCAGCAAGGCCCCCCCAACCTGCACCTTGGTCTCTGCTCTCTCTCCCACCCCAGCTCCTTCCGGGCTCGGGGAAGGGGCCAGTCAACAGTCTGGCTGTGGGATGACCTGCCAGACTCGCCCAAAGCCCAAGCCCCTGGGTAAGATGGGGGAGGGACCCCCAACTTCCCCTGTGCTGTAGCCCCCAGCCTCCCCGAGTAGGAATAGGGTGTCAAAGGCTCAGATCCTGTTACCCCTGCTCCGAAGTAGCTAATCCGCCACTCAAAGCTCAGGCCCAGCAAATCGTGTGGGAGAGCGTTCCTCTGCCCGCTTGGCCATGCAGCTGCCTGGCCGACTTTTGTTCTCCTGGAACCAGCACCTGATACTTTAATTGTCTGGGGCATCTCATGTGGAGAGACACACGGAAAGGGCGGACAGTGTTTTTGATTTGGGCCTTCCCTCGGCAGATGGGTCCCCTTAGTGCCGCGTGCCACAAGAACAATGCGCTGGCATCAGATGCAGTCTGTGTCTAGTGGGAGAGACAGGCCAGGCTGGAGCAGGGAAGACTAGGGGGCTGCCCAAGAAAGTTCTGTAGGGTGCGCTGTGGGGCCAAAGAGGAACCATTATGTCCAAGGCACTCAGACTCACTTGGGAGTAGGACTGTCGTGGAGTCTATGGGGAGAAGGTGACTAATCATTCCTTGTTGTTGTTGTTAGGTGCCTTCAAGTTGGGTCCAACTCATAGTGATCCTCATAGGGATTTCAATGGTTGATTGATTGGGGGTTGCTTTGGGAGTGGACTGCCAGGTCCTCTCATTTAAAAAAATTTTTTGTGCTGCTGGGGATTGAACCCAGAGAGTGCGGAGTTAGACACCATATAATCTCATTTTCTATGGACTTTCCTGCTGGTCATGGTGCACGACGGTAATCAGTGAGCTGCGTAGGATGAGGCAGGAGGATCGCGAGTTCGAGGACAGCCTGGGCAACATTTGTCTGCCACCATAGCACCCAGGCATCTGATCCTGCCTGATCTCAGAAGCTAAGTAGGATCAGTCTGCTTAGTCCTTGGATGGGAGATTTCCTGGGAATACCAGGTGCTGCAGGCTAGGGAGAAGGACCTGGCAATCCACTCCCAAAAAATCCACCATTGAAAATCCTATGAATAGCAGAGAAGCACTGACAATAGTGCTGGACATGACACAGTGTCAAGAAGTGTTTCCTTCTCCTGTACATAGAGTCACTATGAGTCAGACCTGACTTGATGGCACCTAACAACAACAACGCCTGCAGCCGTAGCCCTGTGGCATCCAATCCTGTCAGATCTCGGAAGCTAAGCAGAGTCAGGCCTGGTTAGTATTTGGATGGTAGACCACTTTGGAACACCAGGTGCTGTAGGCTTGGGAGACGGACCCAGCAACCAACCCCTAAAAATCAATCCGCCATTGAAAACCCTATGAACAGCAGAGGAGCACTGACAATAGTGTTTCGCCTGTTGTATGCAGGGTCACTATGAGTTGGATACTGACTCGAAGGCACCTAACAACAACAGCAACAAGAATGGACTCTCTTGCCAGGCTTGTAAGTGTGCGATCATATTATCTATTCACCACACTAGCACTCCTGAGAGTGGGAGAGAACACTTCCAAATTGCATTGGGACAACTAATGTAAAACGACTGTCCCCAGCAAACCAGGACATACGGTCACTCTATGTAGGAGTGTCCAAACAAGGATTTTTAATACTGCCTAAGACCACTTGATCATTGTGCGGCCATGGACAAAAGCCTTAGCTTCTCTAAGCCTTAGTTTCTTCATCAGTAAAGCACGAATAATACTGAAGTTTTGGTGAGAACACTGTAGTCGCTCCTACTGTTTTTACTAAACACGCTGCACCTAACTGCATGCGGAATGAGTAGCTATAAAGGAATAGAAGGATGTGCCTGCCCTCATAATTTTCTTGCTTTGTAATCCTTTTGTATTACAGGCTCCAGGCTATGGGCCGTTATTACAAGAGAAAATCACCTTTATGATGCAGAAATGATTCTTGCGTGAGGGCTGCCTTTGAAAGAACAATGGTTGAAAGAAGTCTTGTTGCTTCACCTCCCCCTTGGCCCTGGAATAACCCCAGATATTAGATGAGTCTCGTCTGCATTTCGTTAGACACACCTACCACCCATCCCAGAATATCAGCTCTGTCCTCTTTGTGAATCAGAGCTTATCATCTTAAATCGGCTTGGAATTAATTTTTGAAACTAGGATCTTGATGGTTTCAACTTGCTCCTAACTAAAGCCAGTTAAATTTGATGACATTGTGGTCACTTTGCTTATTCGATTTATTTGGTGTTGGAAGGGAAGCTGCTGATTGCTTCTACTCGTGTAGAATTTGTGTCTGGCCACCTCGTGTCTCCCTGTTCTAGCTCACTTTGCTGAGCCGTGGAGCAGTGGGTGGCTGTTGCAGTCTTCTGCTTTTCAAAGGCAGAGCTAGACTAGACAGCAGCGAAACAGACCTGGCTGTGGTGGCTGGCCGGGGTGGGCTCTGTGACCTGGGTGATAAATCCCGGTTTAATAACATGGGCTAGGCCCAGGGCTAAGGTCTTGTTAGCCGGAGCTTGTGATTAGAGAGGAATGTCCTGTGGGCCAGGGTGGACAGGCACAGTAAGACAATGCATGCTTCGAGCAAAACATTGCTTGGAACTAGAGACACACGGGGCTGAATGCTGGCTCTACCGCCTATGAGCTGCGCGAGGTGGGTGATGCAGTCACCTCCCTGAGCCTCACCTCTCTCATCTGTGAAACACAGCTGTAATAGAATCCCTCCTGTGCCGAGATTCAATGAGATAAGGAAGGTGAGGCCCTCAGCACAGGATCTGGCTCAGAATAAGCAGTAATTACACTATCCTCACGGTTCTCAGGCAGCCCCAGACATTGGAGGCCCCTTGGCTGAAGTGAGAGGCTCTTTGCTGCCCTCTGTTGGTGAGGCTCAGAGTCGTCTCCCACAGAGGAAGTTGGGAGATGTTACTGTGTTGTTTTTTTTTGTTGTTGTTGTTGGTTTTTTTTTTTTTTTTTTTTTTTTTTTTTTTTTTTTTTTTTTTTTTTTTTTTTTTTTTTTTTTTTTTTTTTTTTTTTTTGTGGTACTTGGGGGTTGAACCCAGGTCCTTGCACATACTTTGCAAGAGCTCTACCACTGGGCTGCACTTCCAGTCTATTATTTTTATTTTTATTTTCTTTATTTTGAAATATGGTCTCACTAAGTTACACAGGCTGCATCTGGCCTTGAACTTGCGATCCTCCTACCTCTGCCTCCTGAGTCATTGGGATTACAGATGTGTGCCACCACACCCAGCTCGAGATGCTACTTTGAAAGCAAGAAAATTGTTTTGGGTTTTATTGCTTTCCTGATGATCTCTAAGAATATCCATTCAATTTTGCAGAAACAGGAGGTGAGGAAAACACCCAAGGGCGGGGATAGCGGCACAATGTCATCTTCATGTGAGAGGACAAGCAGGGAGACTGTGGTGGACTTCCTTGCCAAGGAGCTTGGGCAGGCCGTCCTTTGCTGGCAGGATCTACAGTAAGTTGTTCGTTTCTTACTGTACCTAATTTATAAATTAAAACAGTAAGTTGTTGCATTCTTATTGTAACAAATTTACAAATTAAATTTTATCATAGGCATATATATATAGGAAAAACATAGTGTATATGGAGTTTGGGGCCACCCATGGTTTTAAGAATCCACTGGGGTCTTAGCATGTATCCTTCATAGATAACTGGCCATTGCATTTCATAAATGCCACCATGTTGTTGTTGTTGTTAGGTGCCGTCGAGTCGGTATCCAACTCATAGCAACCCTCAAAGGGTTTTCAATGGCTGACTGTTTTGGGATTGCCTTGGGAGTGGATTGCTAGGCCCTTCTCCCATTTTCGAGGAGCTGGGAATTGAACTCGGGACCTCAGAGACCGCAGCGCAGTGTTCTACCCACTGAGCTAAATCCCAGCCCCAAGTGGCACCATAAGTTTTAACAAAGAAACATAAGACACGGTCCCTGACTTCTAAGACCACATCTTGTTAGACATTCAAATTGAAATAAAACTGCTAAATTGTAGTGGAGGCATACTATAATTCAAGGTCAAATGAATCATCCATATGGGTATTATGGGTATTACAATTGACACCAACAACAGGCCAGCTTCATAGGCTTGTGACATGTGAGTTGCACAGGGCTTGTCTGGAAAAGGCCCCATGGTTGGTTTAATGCTCTGCTGTTGCCATCTTGAAATTCTTAATTTTTTCCCTGTCACTTTAAAGAGCTTTTTAAGATTGACACATAGTAATTGTACATATTCACATGGTACAATGTGATATTTCAATACATGTATATAAAGTGTGATGATCAGATCAGAGTAATTAGCATAATGATCACCTCACACAGGAATCATCTCTTTGCGGTGGAAACATTCAAAGTCCTTTCTTCTAGCTATTCGAAATATACCACGGACTATTATTAACTAAAGATTTATAATGTTTGAACAACAGCTATGTAGCCAGTCCTGATCTGAGGTTTGGGGTAACCAGGAGAAACTTAGCGATGGAGGGAGAACCAGGGGAGAGCCTGGCTGGGTAGAGGAGATGGACCACATGGGAGAGCTGGAGCCTGAGGACATGGCTGTCCTGGTGTCCAGCATGGCGCGGCACCGAGTTCCTGCTCAGAATATGCTTTGGGAAGCCAGGGGCCATGGCACAGGTATCCCTACTTGAGCCCATGAGTAAGGAAATAGTGCTCCTAAGGGTAAAGGTGCATGTGGGCCTGGGCACCCTGAAGGGAGAAATTGGGAGGAAATTGGCAAAAACCCCAAAACTAGAAAAACATCTAAATCTAGGGAAAATGAAAGTAACTTGGTTGGACATTTGTACAAAACCATTCACAAATCCCCTGAACATGATTGGACAATTGGACTCAAAGCTGATTGGCTCAGGCCATTCCATGGAGGAGCTATATAAGGAGCTGCACTGTGGCAGCTCCGCCCTTTTTCACCCGGACCATTGGCTAAGCAAGACCTTTTCTCTTTTGGCCTGGATCTTTGACCAACAAGGAAGACCCCTTTTTTGGCCTGGTCCTTTGACCAACAAGGAAAGACCCTGTTCTTGCTGGGACCACTGATGAGGAAACAGCTTTCCTGTTCTCTCACCGAGGCCTTCAGTGAGGAAAGAATGCTTTCCCGAGGTGACCATCAACAAGGAAAGAACCTGCTCTCCATCTGATCATCTACGAAACAAGAACTCTCTCCTCATGACCACCGAGACCACCAACACAGGTGTTTGCCCCTGAAAGGCAAAAGTGCCTGAGGCTTTTCCTTTCTCCTATCTCCGCCGGCATCATGAGGGCCTCAGGAGTCCACACCCCTCACCCGAGGGTCCTGAGTGAATTGTGTTTAGTATCTGTGTGCGTGGAGGCGCCACCCGTCCAAATATCTGGGCCGGACCGGGAGGCGCACGGCCCACATAGAAGCACCCCATGGACAGTGCACTTCCCCTAACCCAGGGGAGCCTGCTAGAGCCATGGTTGCAGAGCCCGCTTGGAAAGGCTGCCTGATCTCACTTTGTTGCCCTAGAATTACTCTCCTTTCAGGAATGTGCTGGGTAGGTACCTCACAGGAAAACCCAGAGGAGAGAAACCACTGGAAACAGCTCTTAGCCTGGAGAACCTAGCGCAGTTCTGGGCACCGGTGGGTCCTCCAGTGGGTCCTTGTTTGGTGTTAGGTGAAGTGCTGGTGCTCAGGGCCCTTTCTCAGTGGTCCGGTTAATGGCTGGCTGTTGGAGGAAAGGCTCCAAAGCCTCTAGGAAAGCATAGCCCAGTCTTTGTCCTCCGGGGACCCCATCTGCCTCAAAAGGAGATGCTTAGAAATCTCTCCTCTCTCTGCTCTTTCACGGACTGGGCTTCAGTTCCCAGATTCCTCTATTTACTTCGGCTTGTTTGGGAACCCACAGGGCAGTGTTGCCCCGAGGGTGAAGGGGCCAGGTGGCTGTCCTGGCAAGGAGGGGCTTTTACTGTCACTGAGTTGGGGTCCAGCCTCAAGGTCAGAGAAGGACGGGACTGGGGAGGGCAAGCCGGCACTAGAGCCCCGGGCAGGAAGGGAGGCCTGACAAAGATGAGAGTGGGTGTGCAGTTTAAAGCGAGTGAGGGGAGAAGTGAGGCTGGAGCTCAGAGCAGAGTGGCACCCCGCACTTCACAAGTGGCCTTTGAAGGCGCCTCTGTATGGGGAAGTGGCAGTGGGGCTCTGGCAGCAGCTGCTTCCCACCAGGCTCTACCCGTGAGGCCCTGGTGGGGCTGTTCGCCTGGTCTCCGCCGCCCCCTGCCCTGGGATGTGCCCACCTGGGGCTTCTCCCACTCTGTTCTGTCTGTGGGCTTCTGGCTTCCTGTCCCGTCCGCCTCCTTTCTCGGTGAGGAAGAAGGTAAGACTGGTCCTGGGGAGTTCGTGATCTCCAGCCCTGTCACCTTTGCCCCTCAGCAGAAAGTCCCAGCGGTTGGAGAGAGGGAGGCGCAAGAGCCCTCCGTGGCCTTATTTTTCCTGGTCCTCAGTTTCCCAAGGAATGCGTCAGGGGTAACATGGATCTTCCAGGAGGAAACAGGACCGTGACAGAAAGGGCTGGCAGTGACACCCTGCCAGGGACAGGTTAGGCCAGGGTCCTTGTGGTTTGTCCTTGTACTGGGAGTGGAGCCAGTATGAGGAAACCTTCTGCAGGGGTGAGGGGGGGTGGTGACTGCACCCTGGCTCCTAGTCTAGAAGCATGTCCCCTGGCTTAGTCCTGCTGGGAGTAAGGGACAGAGCGATAGTCTCAGGGCCTGCTGACTTAGGATTTGGGGAGACACAGGGCTGGGGGTGGTGTGTGCAGAGTGGCCTGGCCTTGTGAATATTCAAACAGCTCCTGATTACCAGGTCCCCCCCAGGCCCCGGCGCCCTTCTCAGGGCTGTTCACACGCCACCTCCTCCGTTCCTTGGTGGGAAGAGCAGAGGGGGCCTCAGCATCTCCCAGCTGTGGCCCCAGCAGGCTCTCACGGCCTCTCAAGTGAGTACTGCCCACCCCTCCCTGAGGCCCCACTGGAGTCTCGTGGTCCTGGGCCCCAGAGCATATTGACTGGTCCCATCTATGTGACCTTCTAGATTCATATGCCCTTACCTGCCCGTTCTTGTCAACCTGCCACACGTGTGGGGATCATTAGTTTCAAGGCCTGGCTTCCTGTCTTCGGGACAGAATGACAGCCCCACGTGTTCCACAGAGGCGATGGTGTTGACAGGTAGTTGGGAAACACGAGTTTTCTTTCCTACTACATTCCTGCCTGTTGATACAGGTCTTGGTAAACACTTTATTGTCACCCTGGCTTAAATAAATAGGAAAGAAGGTCAAGAGTCTAGGATTTTGGTCCATTTCAAATATATTTTATTACTTTTCCTTTTCATCTTAGAAAGAATATGAAACCTGCATGCAATGCTAAGGGCTTCTGACATGGACATAGCATATGACACAGCGGGACAAGGCAGCCTCTGCCGCAGGGCAGTGAGCCGAGGGGTGCTCTGCAGAGGGAATGTACAGGGGAAAGGGTGCCTGGCCATCTCATGTCCCCGGAAGAGGACTGTACTGTCTGCTGACGATTGCCTAGGGAGTCACACGTACATCTCTGTGGTACTGCGTGTTCCGCTGGGGTGTGGGAGAGACCCACACTTCACAGGTTGCCCCTTGTCTATAGCATGTGTGTCTCTGGCTGGGTGTTGTGTGTGCCATTCATGTACTTTCTCATGTTTTTTTTATTGCTTTTGCTAAAAGTGTTGGGCATTTCACATGATTCCACAGCATTGCATAGTAAAGCAGGGAACCTTCCAGAAACCCTCAGGTTGGAGAAAAGACCCAATTCCTTTTTGAAGGATCCTTTGCCTGACCATCACAGATCTTGGGAATGTTTTCTAGAGGATGGAAAAATGAACCAGGAGGGGTGACATACGTCTCTCTGGCAGCCAAACAGAGTTCCTCTAAGAACAGATGCAGAGAGACCTGCTCCCGCCTGCCCAATGACAGGGACCACTGCAGAGTCACACTGAGGCTGGGACCAGTGATAAGCCCAGGAGAGCCCGTGGCAGCTGTGCCGAGGCGCCAAGCCCTCTGGGCGGAAGCTTCCCAAGCTCAGAACGGAGCAGCGCGGCAATGAAACGTCTCAACCAAACTCGTTGTTCCTCCCAGGCGCTTATAAAGCTCAGATGTGTAATGACATGTGGAGCAATACAAAAAAGCATTTTTTTTTTTCCAAAAGGAAAGGCATGAATTTCCCCCTTTTCGGCAAACAGCCACCCGTGATGAAGTCTGGAGCGCAGGAGAGCTGGGTCTTAACATCTGGAAGCCTTTCGCACACAGCTATAAAATGTAAAAATTGACCCCGGGTAAAAAGTGCTTCGTAACAATATATAATTTGTGTCTTATGCCTGCGAGGAAGAAAGGGTTTTGATTTTAATCTGCGAAGTCCTTTGCTGAAGTCTCCCAACCGGTCTGGAGTTTTCCTATTAGAGATTTTTCACCCTATTCTTCGTAGACCCTGCGAAGAGAGAACACAGTGTAAATGGCTCACAGGACCTGATGCAGGCGGCTCAACGTGGCCGGCTGAGCAGCTTTGTTCACGGACCTTCCCCCAGGACCGAGGCCAGGAGCGGGAGGGAGGGATGTCTCTGAGATCACAGACCGCCAAAGCTCACACAAGTCTGGCTTTGTCCTTCCTAATCACCTTCTGCCTGCAGCCGTAGCCCAGTGGCATCCGATCCCATCAGATCTTGGAAGCTAAGCAGGGTCGGGCCTGGTTAGCACTTGGATGGGAGACCACCTGGGAATACCAGGTGCTGTAGGCTTGGGAGACAGACCCGGCAACCTACTCCCCAAAACCAATCCGCCATTGAAAACCCTATGAACAGCAGAGAAGCACTGACAATAGTGTTTCTCCTGTTGTATGCAGGATCGCTATGAGTTTGATACTGACTCAACAGCACCTAGCAACAACAACAACAACAACAATCACCTTCTGTCTCTGTCATCCCACTTTATCCCCAAAGCCCTACTGGGCAAATCCTCTCAGCATATGGGGAAACCGAGGCCTAAGAGACAAGACCTGCCCCATGGCCTTGGGCCGTTAATAGGGGAACAGAAGGTGTCCTTTTGAGTATGGTGGGTTTCTGTTCCTCATCTGGATGCAGCTTCTCCTCGAAGAGAAAATAGTATGAGTGTGTCTGTCTATCTGTCCATCCCTCTGCCTTGACTTAGGTTGGTCCCCCAGAAAACTGCCATTTCTAGAAGGTGCTGCTTACTGACTGAGAAGCGGTTAGCAGGGCTGGGGCTCTGACAGAGGGGCCTCTGCCCCAGGTCACGACCTCTTGGGTGCCTCACCCCTCCTGGTGTCAGGCATCAGACCCTCTTGGCCCTCATCTCCCACGCTGGCTCCACTTAGCTATTCGAATTCTTTCTAGTGCTGACCTGGGCCTGCTCCAGGCCACACTTCACTCTCAAGACAGCCCTAACTTCCTCTGCCCTGCTCCTGATTTCTGAGCGACTCCACCTAGTTATGTGTTGAAATGAAACGCCCGACGCGGCCGCTTCCCGTGGTGGCCGCAAGCTCTGGCCTCTGAGGTGCTCTGGGCTCATGTTGGGCCTATGGGCCTGGTGCTGCCGCATACCCTTCTCCTCCCTCCACTCTGGGCTCCGCATTCTTTCTCCCTCTGCACAGAGGACTTCGTATCGGTCCTTCATCTCCATTCCACCTTCATGAAGACATTTCTAAGCCTTTATGGGGAGGGATCATGCACCTTTCCTCTCCCAGGACATCTATCTCAGTGCTCCAGGAGAGAGGGCTGGACTCTTGATGTAAAGCGACTGAAGGCCTAATAACCAAGAGGCTCTCATTGCTTTCATGGGTGCAATCTGTAGAAGTCAGAAAGCAGGGCTGCATCCAGGGCCCAGGGGCCACCTCTTTTTGAAACTGCAGCCTCGGTGGAAGGGGGAAGAATGAGGAGGGCGTATGGTCTAAGTGTCTCCCAGGAGTCCGAGCAAGATGTTCTCAACCCCTCAGTGAGAGGGCCCTGGGGTTAGCTGCGTTCCACTTTTGATGACGCAGGGCCTGGAGGATGACAGAGAGTGGATGGGGCAGGGCCTGCTTTTGCCACGTGAGCTGCCTGCCCTGACCAGAAAGAAGCCCTCGTTTCCATCAGATACGTAGAAAATAGTCTCTTGCTTCATCACTTTCTATTTCAAGCAACTGCACACAAGGCAGTTTTGGAGGCAGCAAGGAAAGGCTCAGGGGCAGAGGCTGAGCCTCCAGGGTCCGCTGTGGGAGAACTGGTCGTGGAGCTGAGCTGAAGGGAGTGGCTCTGGGCCACGCGATGGGAAACACAGCACTGGTGCCCACCATGGCTGCCCATTCCCCCTTTTGGGCCTGACTTCCTGCCTGGCATTGGCCTGTGCTCCCAAGACAGTCACACGCCCTTCCCATCTGGCGTTGGTCTCCCCCTCTGCAGGATGTGGTGCTGGCACAGGCTCCTCGGGAGGTCACCTGAGTGTGTGTGTGTCACCTGGCCATACTGTGCAGATGAAGGTGCTGAAAGGGCCTGCGGGCTTGAGAAGTGGCGTGCTCCAGGATACGCTCGCCTTGGCATGGAATGAAGGACCTGGGAAGTGGCCTCCCTTTCCAAGGACAGAGCTAAGATCTCAGGGGCTCAGAGCTGAGATGCCACCCTTCAGATTATGCGGAAAGAAAGGCCAGGGAGCACAGCGTCTGGTCCCGGTCACTGGTCATTTCCCTGCTGTCCCTTTGGTAAAGAGGGACTCTGTCTTTAAAGGGCCAAACACAAGGTCCCTTCTAGCACCTGTATTATTGTTATTGTTGTTAGGTGCCCTTGAGTCGAGTCTGACTCATAGTGACTCTATGTACAACAGACAACACTAGACACTGTGCCATGCCTGGTACTATTGTCAGTGCTTCTCTGCCATTCAGAGGGTTCTCAATGGCTGATTGTTTTGGGAGTGGGTTGCCAGGTCCTTCTCCCAAGCCTACAGCACCCGATATTCCTAGGTGGTCTCCCATCCAAGGACTAACCAGACCCCACCCTGCTTAGCTTCTGAGATCTGACGGAATCAGATGCCACTATGGTATGGCTGCAGGCAAGTACCTGTATGTTGTTGTTGTTAGGTGCCGTCAAGTCGGTATCCAACTCATAGCGACCCTCTGTACAACAGGGGAAAGCACTATTGTCAGTGCTTCTCTGCTGTTCATAGGGTTTTCAATGGCAGATTGATTTTGGGAGGGGGTTGCCAGGTCCTTCTCCCAAGCCTACAGCTTCTGGTGTTCCCAGGCGGTCTCCCATCCAGGTATTAGCCAGGCCCGACCCTGCTTAGCTTCCGAGATCTGACGGGATCGAATGCCACAGGGCTACAGCTGCAGGCAGTAGCTGTATAGGAAGGAATTTATCAGATTCCTGGGGAGGATGGGGTATGGGGCACCTTGGAGAGGAGAATGTTGTTGGCAGGGAGTTGTCCTTGTCGTTGTGTGGGTAGATCCACAGTGTTAACAAACACAGTTACTTAAGTGGCCACATTTCACCCATGAGATCCACAGGGGATATCTATGCCAGGAGCTTGCCCAACCATTTTCATCTTGTTGTTGTGAGGTGCCGTCGAGTCGTGTCCGAGTCATAGCAACCCTCATAGGATTTTCAATGGCTGATTGTTTTGGGATTGCCTTGGGAGTGGATTGCCACATCCTTCTCCCATTTTTGCGGTGCTAGGAATCAAACCCAGGACCTCAGAGACTGCAGAGCAGTGCTTTACCAACTGAGCTAAGTCCCAATGAGGGTTTTCAGCTTATGGGACTTAAATAAAAAGAGCAATTCAGCCCATCATGTGAAAGTTAGAGTGAGGCAGGCTGTCGCTCACCAGAGATAAAGCTGCTGTGCTTGTCGCCGGCTGAGACAGCAGCCTGCTTTGTTATGTGGCGAGTTCCTCATCCCTGGAGGGACGGGAGCAGTGTGTGGGCATCTGCTGGCTGCAGATATCAGGGTGGATGTCATCTGTTAGACGGGGCTGGATGAGCTTCCCTCCAGGGGAGCGGCCCCTGGCCTGCGGGGCAGCTGGAAGGAGGGGCATGGAGGGCGTACCTGCGCTTCTCGTTCCAGGCGTTGTACCATTTGATGAAGCGCTTGGTGCTCTGCAGTTTGGGGTGCAGGCAGTGCTCCTGGCCCCGGTACCTGGACACGCTCTTGGTAGTGATGCTGCAATGGAGGGGATGGGGTGCAAGGTTGAGGACGCCTGAGGGACTTGGCCTCCTTCCTCCCTGAAGGCTACGTACCCCAGTGCTCGCTTCCTGGCTGGCTCTTTGGAAAGTTCTGGGGTCCCCTTAATTTCCCACTCCATGAGAGAGTCTAACCTGTGTGGAGTGAGGGGCCTCACATTTCCCGTTGGAGCTCTCAGGGTCTGGGATGGTGCCCCCCCCCCCCCCCCCCC